>WEDG01004200.1:0-92209 GCA_017591395.1 Schistocephalus solidus
CATTTATTTATACTGCTCATAAAGTATACTACCGGGTCCATAGGCGCAAACAAACATTTGGAGCCCTATATTACCTCATTTAAATTAAGCATATAAAAATGAAAGCTTCTCCTTACGCGAAAAATATGCAGTTTGTAGTTTAGGAGCTCTTACTGCAGATGGGCCAACAGGCTAGGCTCCAAATTATTCATGAATCAAAAAAATTTAAAACCAAATATTTACTTTATTTATTTATTGCCAGTTTACAGGCAAGGTCTATATATATATATATATATATATATATATATATATACAGTAGAGGGTCAAGTTGACAGTGAAAATATGTACCTTTCTCCAATGTACATTTTGAAGAAGACGTATTTTATAGGAAATAGGGCACAAGAACGAATATTTTTATCCATGTTTTCCTTAAGGGCGTTAAAAATTATACGCAAACACAGTGTAAAAACGGAGTATAATTTTTACAGTGTAGATTTTCAAGCAAGCCGGATGTAGGCTTTCATAAAAGCCGACAGCATCACGTGACTGAAATATAGGCTATAGGATAATTAATAATAATAATAGGTTTATTGATTTGGCACTGCTTGGCGCCGTCAAATCCTTAGAACACAGGAAAAAACCTAAAACAAACTCATCTTTTCATTAAACACTTAAGCTTTGGTTTGTTTGTTTGCTTAAATAGCAGTGTTGAAATGACGAGTTTGTTTTAAGTAAAAAAAACCTGTTTTCCAAGGTTTAGAAATAGCAAAAATGAAGTTAAAACAGCTATACAGAATGAAGATGAATGTATCAGGGAAATAATGTTTAGAGTCAAGACTAGTCTGTTATTGACGTTCGAGGGTATTCATTTGACAGAGGTAGAAACGTCTGCGGTCGATTCGAAGGGATAGGTACTTCCAATCAGATGCGAGCGCAGTCGATTCCGGTGTGGGGTCTGCCGAATAATTAGACTTAGTTGACTGATTGCTAAATATTAACACTGTACTTAAATAGCATTTTCTAGTCGAAAATACTTCTCAGAATTTAGGCTATCCCTTCATGCAAAAGCACATTTACCATCATTTCCTATCATTTTATGAGGAAAAGGCTCTTGATTATCATTGTTAGAAGAGATTTAAAAAGCCTTCATATCAACCACTTTACTTCCAGGAAATATTCACTCTGGGGTAATATACATTGCTCGTACTCTACGTTATTACTTTATGAGTTTTATCACTTCCATAGTCACTTCTTAAAAGATTCTGTGCTTACACAATTCTAAAAAAGTATTTCGAAATTATTTACATATTTCCATGATGTTGCATCTCGAGGGAGGGCTAATTGGAATAGATCTGTAGGCCGGAAATATCACGAAGTGGTGAACATTAAAATTGCACATAATGCTGCGGGCTATGGGCGCCTTCAATGTCATAAAAAGAGCTCGTTTTAATTCTTATTGTGTTATTTTTTAAATACCTTTGGAATAGCTATTTGCAACTTCAGTTGTTTTTAGTTCTGAACTGAACTGAACTGAAACCTGACGATGCTGCTTCCTTAAAAATACGGACACATGCCAAATTCCAATTACTTGTTCTTCAGTTCCCTCAATTTTGTATTGTATTTCTGAATCCTAGCCAGGCTGATCTTTCTTGTAATATGAGTGGGGCCTCATTTGCTTAATTATAACACAAGAAATTTGTGTCCTGCATCTCAGGTGTTATCGTCGACGGAGGTCTTCCAGGCATTAGCTACTGGTGGGACTACCTTTATGCAAGCTGTGTAAACGCCGTATGTTTTCTTATCCTCATAATTGGTAGTCGGATGTTCATGCGAACAAACTAATTAAATAAATAAATAAATTGTATATTTAAAGGCCCAGAGAGCCCTGTCATTTCAAACTTAGTATCGCGGTATAAATAAATACAAAGTGGATAATTGCTGCACTATGTGAGCAGCCATATTAACAGCAGAAATGAACAATATGGTAGGCATATCCGATTCAGAACGATTTGCCATTTTTAAAACAATAGTCAACCATCTTAAACATAAACGTTGAACTAGAAAACAAGTAGTAAAAAAACTTCTACGGTCAAATCGGAGGCGGAGTTCAGCGAGCCGCCAATATAAAAAAAAATTGGAAAAAAACTGCTTCACTTAAAAAGTTATAGCTAGATGCAATGGGATAGTGCTGTGATGTTGCTGACAACGTATGAGGGTTCGGAACGCTCCTTGTCGTGTGGAGATAATATAGCAGTCAGAGCTACTGTTTGTAACCACCAGTGGAGGTGAGAAAGGACGAATTCATCGTGGACACTAGGGTCAAAACGAAGAGAGGACAGTAGAGGTCATGAGATCATCATCGATATGCAACCTTGCCGACTGCATAGTCCACCATTCAAAGAGGCAAAACCATCAGAACCCGCCTTGATCCTCAACTGAACCTGGAGACCATCGTCGGGGTCGCAAAAGCGGAGGAAAATACCAATAATGTCAAGACTTGGCGATGCTAGTTTAAAAGGAGGGGGAAGAAAAAGTGAATGCAAAGATTGACTCTGCAGAAGATGATGGACATATAATAAGAGACCAATATAAGATTGACTCTGCAGAGGATGATGGACACATAATAAGAGACCAATATAATATCAAGGGAGCTGCCTCAAATACCAGGAGGACCCTTTTAGAAATCCAAAAGTTGCGAGTTAGGGAAGGAAAAAGACAATAAGGACTTTATATCTTCCGAAGTTAAATGTTTGCGTAACTTTGTTTTGAAAAAAGCTAATGTGGACGACAACCTAATTTGCAGTGGAAGATTATTCCAGATGAAACCATATTTGGAGGCAAAAAACTGAGAATGGTTAGTTGTGGAGCTAAGAGGTGGTGAAATGATCATGGAGGAGTAACGAGTGGCATAGGGTCGATTGACCGGAGTGAGAGCGTTAATTCGTGGGAGATTTGGACTGAGTGAACGCGAAACAGGAAGCAGCGACCGGCTTCGAGTCTTCTAACCCACTGAAATTTAATGTTTGCTAACTGGCATCAATCCGTATAAGAGATACTGGATCCAGGAAGAGAAAATAGTCTTCGAGTAAAAATCTTCATAACCTTTCCAAACTTACTGCGGTCAGAGGCGTTCATCAGCTTAAATAGGGGACAGCAGTATTCTAGAAAAGGAAGAACAAACATGCGGTACAGGTCAAACTTTATTTCCGGACGGAAGAAATTATGCGATATTAAACCACATATCTGTGCAGCCTTTGCAGAAATTCGATCTGCATGAGGCGATAATGCTAGCTTGTTCGTGTAACTTAGACCTAAGTTTTTTAAGGTTGATCGTTCTAAAAGTGTACTATTTTGAAATACGAGGGGTCCAGGAAGCTTAGCGGGGCCAAAACACATAAAACCACTCTTGGATGAAGAAAACTCCATCTGCCAAGTACAGCTCCAACATGAGAGCATAAGTAGATCAGTGTTGATTTTATCCACGCAACTATTGGCAGTGTCTTTAGAAAATAAATAAATACACTTGAGATCGTCAGCGTAAACGAAATTTTGTGAATTTGTGAGTAAAGCTGAAATTTCGTTTATGGAAAGAATAAAGAGAAGGGGACCTAGAACCGTGCCTTGAAAAACGCCACTCGTGATCGGTTAAGGCGTCAAGTTGCTATTACATACTAAGACCTTCTGGCTGCGGTTAGACAAGTAGGAACTAATGAAGTCAAGGAGATGAGGCCGGATGCCGATGACTACCAGTTTTACGATAAGACGTCTGTTTGGTACCTTGTCAAAGGCTTTGCTCAAGTCAAAGTATATCACAACCACTGACGGTTGTTCATTATGAAGGGAAGTGACGACGTTTTGAAAATCTAAATGACACACTTCGCATGATCTCCCAGGTAGAAAACCATATTGCGAGTCGCTTAAAAGCTTATTTTCTTGGCAAAAGTCGAGAATTTGATTAAAAATATTTTTTCCAAGAAGTTTTGGTAGAGCCGGGGATTTGTGAACGCCTCGATAATTATTTACGTCCGAACGAGATCCGGACTTGAAGACAGGAAGAATAATAGGTGTCTTCCATGAGCCAGGAAAAAATCCGTTTAAAAGATAAACTGAGATTTCATGGCTAAGCAATCGGGGAAAGCTCGGCACTCTCTTAATAACTGAGTTTGGAACTTCCGTCAGTCCCAGAAGAGTGCGAGTATTTCAGACCCATTATTTGCTTACGAATTAGTTCTATGGAGAAATCAATGGTACTGATAACATTAAATGAGGATGCCTGAAACGTCGGAACCGGTTCAGATTCCATCGTAGGATTATTCACAAAGAATACACTAAACAATTCTGCCTTCTCAGAGTCTTCGAGAACGAATTTCTTAGTTTCATTAAGTAATGGAGGTATTTCATAACCTCGTTTAGAGCAGGCTCGAGGGCGGAACAGTTGAGCAACAGTTTTTGCAGAGTTTGGCTCGCTGAGTGCGCTCGTGGCCATCCTAACGGTAATTTTGGTTGAAATCATGATTTCATGGTTTACTAGTCCTTTCATTTTTCACCTATATGATGCTTAAATGAGTATATTTTTAGTCTACCTGCAGTCATTTCAAACCTCCATTACCACCCCCGCCGCAACAACCACCACCCCCAGCTTGCTGAATCGGTTCCTATCTTCTTAAGCACATCTAATTTGATAAGTATCTGAAATTTCTCCAAAGAAACCGCATTGAACTTGTTGGTGATCTACTTTATCGTTGGTACTACACATTCACTACCGCAGTTTGTAACTCGATTGTCTTACGAACGACGCAAGTTACTTGGTATCACGCCTCAGTATCTTCCTAGTCGTTTTCTTACGTGCTTTCAGTCGACTAGGGCATATCCAAACATGGTGTTTGGCTGGCAACATCAGCATCAACAGCAACATCAACCCGACGTTTGCTTATCCGTGTTCGCCGTTTTTACGAGGATAATGTGTCCAGTCAGTTTGGGTCCTCAGCTTCTTCGATACTATGATTTAACATAATGATTATGGTTATTTTTCTGATAGGAATGGATGCGAGAGCATTTTACTCTTTATTCTATGACTTCTGGGAACAGTAAATGCAGCAACTCGTGGTCAATTACTATTTTAATATTGCATAATAAAGTAGGAACCATGTTTTCTAGCCTTTCATTGTTACAGCACGGAGAACTAACTAATGGCACAGTTTGACTTGATACTCAGTGCCCACCGTGGCTCCTTGGCATTGGTTTCAGGGCACAGCTGACTGTTGATATTATTGAGTCCAGAATCAACCATTCCAGTTTCGCTTTTCGATAAGACTCCTCGGTTGACCGCTGGGGGTGAATATTGGATGGGCGTTTTACCTGTCCATGAGGTTAAATCTTTTCACTGTCGCTTCTGCGGTACATTTACTAAGCATTTAGTGGACATTCATAGGGTCTTTGCCGTTTTATTTAGTGTTATTTGCACAGACAGACATTATGTACACCTAAAAGTTGAATCTCCTTGGATGACCCACATTTTCGCTTTTCTTAAGAAATCTGTTTATCTAAGAAAGGAAAAAGTTATTGTTAGAAGGATTTTGCCTTTTCATTTACTTGGAGGTTATTTATTATTGGCTTGGTGTTTAGATGGGTGCATTCACACTGATTTCGGCTTGTTAAATGATTTCTCCTTAATTAAGGCATACTTCGTACGCTAGGTCTCATAGCGTACTTATGGTGGGGGCTTTCTTAGTGAGAAATCGCCAGGGCTGTGTAGTACGAGGTACCGACGTCGTGTGTGATGTTTCGGTGGCAGGTTAAACGTTCTTCTGCAAATAAGAATGGATCGCGTGTGTGCATTTTCGAAGGCAAAAACGACGAATGGGCTTCTTCGTTCGTTTCACCAAACAGCTCTGATTTATAGTTTTCTAACGCACTCGCAGGGGTCCTATCTTTGTGGTGTATTTTATCCACGATGTATTAAAAGTATTGCAGCTGCGTTTTCCCCTTTCTACTTTCTAATTTTGCCTTGCCCTCGAGGCAGGCATGCACTTATTTGTTTGGTAAACCTACTGAACTGATGACCAGCCCACTACTGTGCTCAGTTTTTTGTTACCTACACGTTTCCTGTATAAATGTTTGCTCTACGGTACAGACTCACCGACTTACCACTTCAATACGAGTACTTTAAGAGCAATTATTTTGACACGATACTTAACCCTGCCGTCGTTCGGAGTAGCCTCATGCCCTCCTACATAATTATTTATTCATGAGCTATGCGCTCCGCGTCCGAAATGCATGGTTATGTCTCACGAAAGTGCATGGTTTTTGGAAGCTATGCTTAATTTACTCAATTTGTTTGCGAATATGCGTAAACATATGGGGAAGTGAATAAAACTCAGCATGAGGATGCACGTCCGAGAACTGATTTTTGCTCCGGCCTGTCTAGGTAATCAGTGGCAGTTTGTATGCTCTTTTTCGTCATGTGGCGTTGTCAGTCCTTCCAACTTTGACGCGAGCCCACAGCCGATAGGACTTATGCTTGTACTATTTTGAGCCATTTTGAAGAACGTCATGAAATACGCGATCTATTAAAGCAACTTAAAGTGCTCAACTTGGGTCTATAGGCGCAGACTTAAATGTGATATGAATATTTGGGCCGAAGTCAAATATCAACTGTTGTATAACTGCGTAGTATTCACAAGCTGCCAATCGGCAGTAAGTACCTGTGTTACCATTATTTTGAATAACTTCATAGGGTTGCGAATTACTTTTCGTTGTCTTCTCAAAGTATGGCCCTTTGCGTTTAAAAACAGTCACCGTTTTTAATTTGCCCGTTCAAAATCTCTCTTCTGGTACACATAATTCCAAAAAAATCGCATTAAAAGCAACACATTGAAAAGGTGCTTCAAGAACTCATCCTTCTACTACCTTTTCGCCTCCTGAATCTCTAGCAAATCCTTGAATTTCTCCTCACTTGTCATTTAAGTAGACCTTTAACCAAGCAGAACTCTTTGCGCTGCACGTTATGGCCGCCAATTACCACGGCTGAAATCGGACTTGTGGCGTGGCTGATCAGCGAAATGCCTTAGAAGCCAGTGTGACGATATATGCAGAGGCATCTTGCAAACCTTTACCCAGCTGCAAACGCATGTTGAAAGTTGGCCTGTTTAAACTTCTTATCTTGTTGTTGGGCAGGTTGTTGCTGTTTCGAGTGCCATTGGCCCTACAAACGTCAATTCAGAACGCAAAAATGGGGCAATCTTATGTAGTATAGTTTATTGTATCCTTTCGAAGATCTAACAGTACAGTTTTGCCCGCAGTCAAGAAGTATTTACTAGGCTAGATAAATTGACATGGTTTTGGTTTGTGTTTCAAATCTTACGTACTAGCCTATCACTAAAAAGCAGGATTTCTATTTATGTTTGACTAATGTCCTAATAATCATGATCGATCGCACATAATAATCTATTAAGAGCCACTGATGAACCGTGGCACTCCGATGCGTAGGTCAGCAAAACACCTGTTAGAACTTTTAGTTGGTAGGTTGAACTTTTGAGAATTTTACGTTCTATGATTTTCACGCTACAAATTGTGGAATAGAACATCAAATTTTCCTTAACCAATGCCAATCTTCAGTTATGCTTAGCCGAGTTCTTGGGTCCTGAATCCGGTGGGGCTGTTGGGGCTGTGTTTTATCTTTCACAAATATTTTGTGCTGCACTCTACATCTCTGGTTTCGCCGAGGCAAAGGAGGCAAATTTTGGAGCTGGAGGTGCCTTTATTTCTTAATTCCCACCAATTGTGTTATGAAACATTTCGATTTATAGACTTGGCGAATGTATAACCGCTAGTGTAATTCGGCGAGGTTATAGCCATCCTATCAAATCCTTAAAATTAAAAAACGTTGATTACTCGGTTATAGTTGTTTTCACCATATTCCATGCATATCTTAGAGAATCTGTGTTCGAAAATCATTTTACTGTACTTCCAGTTAACATACGTCTCTAGGTGAGGTTGCGTTACTGACAAGCCTGGAAAATGATGTCATGTTATTGTAGGTCACGGGCAAGTATTTGCTTAAAATCCTTCCAATTTTCTCTTATTGATGTCTCCCTATTTA
Organism: Schistocephalus solidus; assembly: GCA_017591395.1. Taxonomy (NCBI): domain Eukaryota; kingdom Metazoa; phylum Platyhelminthes; class Cestoda; order Diphyllobothriidea; family Diphyllobothriidae; genus Schistocephalus; species Schistocephalus solidus. The sequence goes on from WEDG01004200.1 coordinate 8,081, forward strand.
AATATTATATGTGGTAGGTGTGTTACGTCACGGAATGTAAACTGAAATTCTGAAATGTGTTTTCAATTTGAAAAGATTAGTTAATTATAGTTTTTATATTTATTATCGTACAGCATGGTACTAAGTTATTTCATTCACGTCACGATGCCGGCTTTTGAACAAGCTTTCCTTTGGTCGCCTTATAAATGCACTCTTTAATGACTGTTTAAATATTATACCCTTTTTTAATTGAATTTCAGTATTCTAGTCAATAAAATATAATTCATAGAAAACATGCAACAAATATTCTCCGTTCAAATCATTTGATAGAAAATAGCGTCTTCTCCAGACTTTATGCTTGAAGAAAAGGCATCTTTCTATTTCATTAAGTTTTTTTTTACTAGGAGTTTTTTAAGACCTTTAAATGTAAATTCATAAAGCATAATAAATTTCCATTTATTAATACTGCTAATAAAGTATACTATCGGGTCCACAGTCACAAATAAACTTAAGTAGTCCTATATTACCTCTTTTAAATTAAGCACATAAAATGTAAGCTTCTCCTTACGCGGAAAATATTCAGCTTGTAGTTTTAGAGCTCTTACTTCAAATGTACCAGCAGGTTAGGTTCCAAAATATTCATGAATCAAGAAGTTTTAAACCAAATATGCACCTTCCTCCAGTATAAATTTTGAAGGCATATTTTATAGGAAATGAGCACAAGAACGAATATTTCTATCCATGTTTTCCACGAGGGCGTTAAAAATCATTAGCATAAATAGTTTTTTACTAATGATATAGATATATTGATTGATCTTTTATTTGACTACTCGAAAAATTCCCTGAGTACTCGAAAATTGGATAAAAATAAATAAAAAAGAGTGTGAAATCATGTGCAGTTAAGCTTCGAATAGCGGGCCAGCTATTGGCGTTGACAATTGACACAAATCAGTATGGTCATAAAATAAGATAAAAGAGCAGGCAGTGAAAAGGCTTCTTACACAATTTTTATAAAATGGCGTTTGTGGGATTTTAACTAGAAAACTCTATCGTTCATGAGTGAGAAAAATACGCGTTAGGTAGGACCTACATGCTGCTGAGAGCGTTTGGGAGTTCAAAATGCTCCTCGTCGTGAGAAAAGTCGTGTAAGCACAGAGGCTAATTACTAGCACCGCAGGTGTGATCTCAATGCTTATCGACTGGCTATAAGCTTAACTGACAAGGATGCTGGACAGGGGAAACCTTCGCAGGCATCATCCGTTCGCTTAGGGTTGAACGAGTAAAGGACCGTAGAGCTCGTGATGGTCATGCTAGAATTGCCAGAGCAGTTACCAAGATACTCTCATTGCTGATTTCGCAGACCAGCAACAGAAGAATCCGAAAGCCACCGTCAACAGTCTATGTAGGGTAAACACTGCGACACTGCTCCACGAGGGCATATGAAGCAGCATGGTAGGTTGCTTCCGAGCGTAGTACGAAAGGAAATTGGGAGATCCAGTAATTGAGTAATAAGAAGTCATCGAAATGCCCTCTGGGGTGCTAGTTGTCATGATAATCGATGATGAATCTGAGGCCTGTACAGCTCAGTATTCAGAGTCTAATTCTGATGATCGGCATTTGAAATGGATGTGCTTTACAATGAGTGCACAATATGGCCCAATTGTTTGGCGATCATTTTGCGGAGGCATGGGTTATGAAGACATCATATTTCGTGAGGGAAATGATGCATGAAATATATAATTTAGAGACGGTCTTCTAAATTTCCGATGGTACTTTCTCGGTGTCATGGAAAAAAGCTGCTTGGGAAGGAGGAGGAAAATAAAAGGTTCATTGAATCAGTGTTAATATAAATGTGCAGTCTTTGCTTAAAAGTAGACAGGTTATTTGATATCCTTGTATCAATTGTCAGGTTATTCCAAAGAACGCAATACCTGGAAGCAAAGAACAGAACCGTTTTTATGTGGAGGATATAGGAGGAGGTATCATCAGGGAAGAATAACATAGGTTGTAAGGATGACTAGCGGGGAAAGGGCTACAATTCGGTGAATATTTGAACTGAACCGGAAAAGGAGGCAGAAGTGATCTTCCAGTTTCCGAGCCCAAAGCAATTTTAGGTTAGTTAGCTGGCACTAAGTTGAGTAGTAGGTATTTGAAAGTGTCGGAGGTTAGAGTGTCGGAGTTGAATGTCTTTGGACATTTCCAAATTTAGAGCATCTAGAATCGGCCATTAAACCAAATAATGGACAGCAATGTTCATGAATGGGAAGGACAAACGTTTGATAATGGATTAATTCAATTTCAGGCAGATAGAAATTATACAAGATACAGCCATAATTCTGGACAGCATTGGCCGTAATTCTATCAGCATAAGGTGACAAATCTAAATTATTAGGAAGCTTAAACCTAAAGCCTTGATGATGCATCATTCAGTCATAGGGGTGCCTTGAAAAAGAACTGGATTTGGTAGGCTGTCAAGTCCGAAGCAAATGTAACGACACCTAGAAGGTGAGAATTCCATTTTTCATGTTCAGCACCACGCGGAAAGAGTATGCTTGTCTGCATGGATTTCTTCTAAGCATCGTTGGGCCGAAGATTCGGAGTATAATTATACGCATTTAAGATCGTCCACATAAATAAAAGATGGAGAGTGTTTAACCGCGGATGAAATATCATGAATGTAAAGCAAAAACAAAAGAGGACCCGGCGCGGTGCCTTGAAGGACTCCGCTTATATAAAGGGTCTTAGCTGAAAATAAGGACCCCACTAAGACCTTTTGTTTTTGATTAGTTAGATAGGACGTAATAAAATCCGTAAGGGGACTACGAAGTCCCAAATCTTCTAAGTTAACTATAAGTTTCCTATGAGGCACTTTATCCAAGGCCTCGCTACGATTTTAAACTTTTGTCCACCCAGATTTCAGCCTATCCTAGATACCATTAATTTTTCTTATTGGTCCCAGCTTGTCCGTTCTTCAACTAGAGACAAGCATATTTTACTAATACTAATTGAGTATTATTTTTACAGTGTGAATTTTCAAGCCAGTCCGATGTAGGCTTTCTTGAAATTCGACATCCTCACGTGACTGAAATATACGCTGTAGGATAATTAATATTACAACTGTACTTAAGTAAAAAAATTCTAGTCGAAAATACTTCTTAGAATTTTGGCTATTCCTTCATGCAAAAGCACTTTACTTGCAGGAAATATTCTCTCTGTGGTATAATAATTGTTCGTAATGTACGTTATTACGCTATGCGTTTGTTCACTTCCATAATCACTTCTTTAAAGTTTCTGTTCTTACACAATCCGTAAAAAAACTTCGAACTTATTTAAAAATTTGCTTCCATATATCTGTAGGTAAGCTAAACGAATCTGTGGAAATCACACGAAGCTGCAATCAGTAAAACTGTATATGATGTTGCGAGTTATGGGCGCCTTAAATGTCATGAAAAGAGCTGGCTTTCATCCAAATCGCGTTATTTTTGAAATACCTTTGGAATAGTTTTGTTGCAACTGACAACATTCACGGTCCTATTGATCGTTTCATAGCTTTCTAGATGGTTTATTGCCATTGATGAAGTTATGTTGAACGTTTTCACCAGTTGTTAATTCATTTCCACATGATGCATCGTTATCTTAATTGCCAACAGGCACACTGCGGCAGTGGCAAAATACTCCTGTTAAAGCGGACACATTATGAACATACAGGTCCATTGTTTAATTCTATAGCGTGTTTTCCTTACTTCAGTTTTCTTTAACAGACATTGTTACTTTCTTTCATATACTGCACCTATATATTTCACACGTTTTGATTAATCTTTGTCAAATTTTGTATACCCAGACGATAGTGTTTTCTAAAAGTTTCGGCCGTATGCCAAATCCCAATTACTTGTGCTTTAGTTCCATCGATTGTGTATTCTAGTTATGAATCCAAGCCAGGCTGATCTTCTTGTGATATGAGTGGAGCCTCATTTGTTTAATTTTAACACAAGAAATTTGTCTCCTGCATCTCAGGTGTTGTTGTCGATGGAGGTCATCCAGGCATAAGCTACTGGTGGGACTACCTTTATGCAAGCTGTGTTAACGCCGTTTGTCTTGTAATCCTCATAATTGGTCGTCGGAGGTTCACTAGAACAAACGTGGCCATCCTTACGGTAATTTTCGTTGAATATTTTCAGCGCAATTTGTTTTCTCCATAGAACTAATTCGTAAGCAAATAATGCATCGGAAAAACTCGCACACTTTAGGGACTGACAGAATGAAAAAACTCTGTTATTAAAAGAGTGCCGAGCTTTCCCCAATTGCTTTGCCATTTATTCTCAGTTTATCTTTTAAACGGATCCTTTCCTGACTCATAGAAGACATCTATTTTTCGTCCCTGTCTTCAAGTCGGGATCTCGTTCAGACGTAAATAATTATCGATGCGTTCACAAAACCCCGGCTTAGCAAAACTTCTTAAAAAATTATTTTTTAATCAAATTCTCGACTTTTTCCCAGCAAAATAAACTTTAAAGCGAATTTAAATAGGGTTTCCTATCTGGGAGATCATACGAAGTGTGTCATTTAGATTTTCTTTACCTCGTCACTTCCCTTCATAATGAACAACCGTCAGTGGTTGTGATATACTTTGACTTGAGCAAAGCCTTTGACAAGGTACCACACAGACGTCTTCTCGTGAAACTGGTAGCCATCGGCATCCGGCCTCATCTCCTTGACTTCATTGGTTCCAACTTGTCTAACCGCAGCCAGAAGGTCTTAGAATGTAATAGCAACTCGACGCCTCAACCGATCACGAGTGGCGTTTTTCAAGGCACGGTTCTAGGTCCCCTTCTCTTTATTCTTTCCATAAACGAAATTTCAGCTTTACTCACAAATTCAAAAAGATTTCGTTTACGCTGACGATCTCAAGTGTATTTATTTATTTTCTAAAGACACTGCCAATAGTTGCGTGGATAAAATCAACACTGATCTACTTATGCTCTCATGTTAGAGCTCTAATGGCAGATTGAGTTTTCTCCATCCAAGAGTGGTTTTCATGTGTTTTTGGCCCCAGCCAAGCTTCCTGGACCCCTAGTATTTCAAAATAGTACAAATTTGGCTGACATTATCGCCTCATGCAAATCGAATTTCTGCGAAAAGCTGCACATATATTTGGTTTTATATCACATGATTTCTTCCTTCCGGAAATAAAGTGAAACCTGTACCGCATGTTTGTTCTTTCCTATACTAGAATACTGCTGTCCTCTCTTTGGGCTGATGAACGCCTCTGACCGCAGTAAGTTTGGAAAGGTTACGAAGGTTTTTACTCGAAGACTATTTTCTCTTCCTGGATCCAGTATCTCTTATACGGATAGATGCCAGTAAGTAAACATTACATTTCTGTGGGTTAGAAGACTCAAAGCCGGTCTCTGCTTCCTGTTTTGCGTTCACTCACTCCAAATCTCCCACGAAAAACTCTCACTCCGGTAGATCGACCCTACGCCACTCGCAATTCCTCCATGAGCATTTCAACACCCCTAAGCTCCACAACTAACTGTTCTCAGTTTCTTGCCTCAAACTATGCTTTCATCTGGAAGAATCATCCAGTGCAAATTAGGTTGTCGTCTACATTAGCTATTTTCAAAACAAATTACGCAAACATTTACCATCGGAAGATATAAAGTTCTTATTTTCTGTTTCCTTCCCAAACTCGCAACATTTGCATTTCGAAAAGGGTCCTCCTGGTATTTGAGGCAGCTCCTATGACATTATATTGGTCTCTTATTATATTTCCATCATCCTCTGCAGAACCAATCTTTGCATTCACTTGTTTCGTCCCCACTTTAAAACTAACATCGCAAACTCTTGAAAACCTTGATAATTTTCTCCGATTTTGCAACCCAGACGATGGTCTCCTGGTTCAGTTGATGATCGAGGCAGAGTTCTAATGGTTTCGCCTCTTTGATTTGTGGACTATGCAGTCAGCAAGGTCACATCCCGATGATGATCTCATGACCTCTACTGTTCCCTCTTCGTTTCGACCCTGTTGTCCACGATGAATTCCTCTCTCTCACCTCCACTGGTGGTTATAAACAGTAGCTCTGACCCAACAAGGAGCGTTCCGAACCCTCATACGATGTCAGCATCATCAAAATACTACCCCATCTCATCTATCTATAAATTTTTTTAGTGAAGCAGTATTTTTTCTCCTATTTGTTTTTAATTGAAGGCTCGCCAAACTCCTCCTCCAGTTTTAACCGAAGAAGTTTTTTGCTGCTTCTTTTCTGAGTTCAGCGTATATGTCAAAGATTGTTGACTATTGTTTTAAAAATGACAAATCGTTCTGAATCGGATATGCCTACCATATTATTCATTTGTGCTGTTAATATGGCTGCTCACATAGTTCAGCAATTATCCACTTTGTATTTATTTAGACTGCGATACTAAGTTTGTAATGATAGGGCTCTCTGGGCCTTAAAAGTGAACCATTTATTATTATTATTATTATCAAAATAGATAACGAACACAGAAAGATGATCATTACGAAGAGATGTAAATTGATTTAGAAAGGACAAGTGACATGTTTTACAAGAACGATCGCGTAGGAAGCCATGTTGGGAAGAGCTAAGAAGTTGATTAATTATGCAAAAATCTGTCATTTGTATGGCAATAAGTTTTTCAAAGAACTTAGCATGGAAGGTGGTTTACGAGCACTACGATAATTGTGAACATCTGAGCGTAAGCCAGATTTAAATACTGGAGTTATTATAGAGGTTTTCCGATAATCAGGAAGGAAACCATTCTCGAGAAAAACTGAGAACACTTTGCTCAGCAAAGGGGAAAAATCACATAGCTGTTTAGTAAGGGAACTTGGGACGTTGTCGGTTCCAACTGAGTGTGATTGATTATTTTGGATTATCTGTTTCTGAATATTTGTAGGCAACTCAACAGATGTCAGGGGAATTGAAGGGTTGGGATTGTTTTCAAGTGCAAAATGTTTGGCAAAGAAGGGATTTAATGATTCGGCTTTGTCCCAAATCCACTTTTAGGAAATTATTATTGCAATCGAGTAAGGGTGGAATGACTTTCTGAGATTAAGTGGAAGAGCGGAGGCGTAACACTCGATCAACAGATCTGGAGGTTTTAACATTGCCAAAAGCTAGAGTCTCTCCAAGCCTATCTCGCATGATCCTCATTTTTGAAGCTAATACAAATATTTGAGCGATCCATAGGTGAACCGATAATGATCTTTATTGACGGATTCTTAAGCTTCTTTCGTAATTTTAATTCAATTTTTGAAGAAAGTGTGGGACTGTGAAATAAGCAGCATTTGACATAATGGCTTTTGTGGAATTAAATTAAGGAGGCCATCTATTAGGACTTGCAATGTATCGTAGAATAAAATTAGATCATTATTTGAAAAATAGAGTGGACAAACCAGAGGGTTTGTAAAATTATTTTAAAAAATTATTTGTTAACATGAGCAGAATCGAAATAAGTACTTTTGATTTCTGACTTTACAGAGGAAAAGACTGGAAAACAATAATGAATTAATATGTGATCACTTGTAAAAGTCGTGATGGAAATTCATAAGCAAAGCATGGACGCAATAAGTAAAAATTAAATCAGCAACACTATCATTTCCGGTCGCTGAGCTGACTAATTGAGACACGTTTGAAAAATTAATCGTGTTCAACAAGTTCTTATATTTTGGTGAAGTATTTGCATGCCAGTCGATTTCTGGCAAATTCAAATCTCCTACGAATATTTTGACATCAAATGGAGTTTCTGTTTCTTTTTCAAAGAGGTCACAGTGCTGACTTTCATTGCCAAAATAACAGTGAGGATTATGGACACAGTCAATTATGGCTGTTTCTTGTGCGGGAGGATGACTGAAATGAAACAAGTATTTCCGGAAAACGAAAAAATGCTATGATCGTTAGGGAAATGTGAAAGAGGTGATCTAATGTAAAGAAGATAACCATTGTCGCGTTTGTCAACGCAGTCTTGTCGAGCTTTGAGTCTGAAATTAGAGCATGAGCGCAACATTCTGTGATGCACATAATATCTGGGTCAAACTCAAAAGCTACAGTTCGTAGCTCAGTCATATTTTTCACGTTGAGTTGAAACTATATTGAGCGTATTTGCTGAACGTGGGATACGCTCATTATTGTTTATAAAAAAGGAAGACTTGGTTTAGGGAGGTAAACTTTAGGGAAGAAGGTGTGGGCGAAAAGTAAAATTGCTGCGGTCTACAATTTGCTAAGCTGTGAACTAAATTAGGATTAATGTAGAAAAACAGATTTGGGTGGAATCCATTAAGAGGAAGGCTATTTTCGGTAGAAACGAAAATAGGAGAAGGCCTTAAAATAAGATTTTGAGAAATACTAGAATAATATGGGGGAGAATTTGATTTGAAAATGGAACAAATGGTTTTGGAAAACTGTTACTCTCAGGGGTAGGGCTACTTAAATTGAAGAGCCTGAGAAGTTGTTTTGTTGGCACAATTGCTAAGGAAATTTTGTGTATGTATAGTAGAGGCTGGAGGGTTGAAGCCACACGAGTACAGAAAGGATACGGCAACGTCAATAGGTCGTCTGTTTCGAGAAATATTTTTTTTAAAACAAAATTATAATTTCTGTTCTGTCGGTCTACTGTTTCACTGGTAACCGAATGGAGGGGAGTGTACAGCCACTAACATTCCTCAGAAGGAAAATCAGAGATGTTACCGTCAAATAAGTTCCACAATACAGAGAGAACTGATCCAAACAGAAAGTCATAAAAATTTCGTACAGCAGACAAGTCAAGCTGCTAGCTTTAACAACTGGTTGTATATGCTAGTACTTCTGTGACTACTAACTGCAACTGAGCAACGCTTTGGCTGAATGGCTGAGAGCTAGTGACCAGCTCAGATTTTCATTCTCATTTTTGCTTGAAGAAGGCTTTAATTTGTTTAAACCTAGGAAAAATCAGGCAAATAATTTTCTGCGACAACCTAGCAGATCTTGAGATTGAATTTAGAATTTATTTATTTAGAATTTATATTTGGTTAGCACCGGCAAGGCACTGTCTTAGCGAACATTAGTAACGAAATAAAGTTATGACAATGTGTGCAGATAAAATGTACAAATACATAACTTGTCCTGCTATGTCAACAGTTAGCGATGTTTTAAAATTAATAGTGAACTAGAAAAAAATAGGCAGTGAAAAAAACTCCTACCATAAAAATGGAGGCAGAGTTCAATAAGCCTTCATTTTTAATAGAAGGTAGGAGAAAAACACTGCTTAGGAAAAAATGGTCAGGTGGTAGAGTAGGGTAATACGGTAGTAGCATTTCAGAATGAGATAATGAAACGTCGAGGTGATTCGTTCTTGATCTCTTCGGCGTATGAAACAAAATATCACGAAAATGCGTCAATGAACTTAAGTCCTCAGAATCTTAGGATCCAGAATTGATTTCTGATGAAACTTAGTCTCCAAAGAAACGCTGGCATTTTAGACAGTGGCCCACCGAATGTGTACGTCCGAATGACGTCATCGTTTGGATGACTGGTGATATAAGGAGACATCATAGTTCATGGGCGACCCGAGGTAGCGAAAATATAGTTTCAAGAGGGTCACTTAAATTCCCGATGGTCCTTTCTCCGAGTCATGGGGAAAGCTACTTGGAAAAGATGAGGAAAATAAAAGGTTAATAGAATCAGTGTTGCGATAAATGTGCAGTCTTCGCTTGAATGCAGATAGACTAGTTAACGACCTAATTTCAATTGGCAAGTTATTCCAAAAGAAAAACTATACCTAGAAGCAAAGAAGAAAGAGCGTTTACACGTGGAGGATGCAGGGGGAGTTATAATAAGGGCTGAATTTCTTAGGTTATAAGGAAGACTAACATGGGGGTAATGACAGAAAGCTTTGGGAGAGTTGAACTATTATTAGTCGGAAAAGGAGACAAAAAGCCTGCTTCAAGTCTCCTGACCCAAAGAAATTTTAGCTTCGTTAGCTGGCATCTTGTTGAGTAGGAAGTAGTTGAAAAGAGTCGGAAATAGAGTTTTTGTGAAATGTCTTTGGACATTTTCAATTTTATGAACGGCTAGATTCGTTCATCAAAACCGAAGAAAGGACAGCAAAATTCAAGAATGGGAAGTACAAACATACGATAAAAGTCTTAATTTAATTTCAGGAAGGTAGAAATTATAAGAAATAAAGCTGCAAATCTGAGCAGCTTTGGCCGTAATTCTATCGGCATGAGGCGAAAGATCTAATTTATTGGTGTAGCTTAAGCCCAAGTCCTTGATGGAGGAACATTCAATCATTGTGCAACCTTCAAAGATAAGAGGTTGCGGCAGCCTTACAGGCCCAAAACTCATGTAGCGACACTTAGTAGGTGAGAAATCCATTAGCCATGTGGAGCTCCAGGCCGAAAGAGCGTCTAAGTCTGAATGAATTTGTTCTAGGCACCGTTCGGTTGTAGAGTTAGAGAAGGAATACACGCATTTGAGATCATCAGCATAAATAAAAGATTGAGAATGTTTAACTATCGATGAAATATCATTTATATACAGTAAGAACAACAAAAGGACCTAATACGGTACCTTGAAGGACACCACTAACAATCGGGTAGCACTTGAGTACTAGGACCCTTCTAAAACTTTTTGCTTTCGATCATTAAGGTATGATCTAATAAAGTCAGTAAGGGGACTACGAAATCCTATAGCTTCTAGTTTAGCTAGAAGTCGTTTATGAGGCACTTTATCGAATGCCTTACTAAGATCAAAATAGATAACAATCACAGAGAGATGATCATTACGAAGAGAGGTTAGAAGATTTAGAAAAGACCTGTGGCAGGTTTCACAAGAGCGGTCCGGTAAGAAGCCGTGTTGAAAAAAGTTGATAATGTAGAAGTTTTCCAGTAATCGGGGAAGAAACCATTTTTGAGAAATACTGAGAATAACTTGCTTAGTAAAGGTGGAAAATCCCTTAACTGTTTAATAAGTGAGTTTGGAATGTTATCCGTTCCAACTGAATGTGAATTTTTTAGTTGAGCTATTTTCTTTTGAATAAATGAAGGCGAGAAATTAATGGTTGTTAGAAGTGAATTTGAAAGCAGAGGAGTGGAGTGGGGCTTGTTTCAGTGGTAAAGTGGTTGGCAAAAAAACGAATTTAAAAACTCTGCTTTGCCCAAATCGTCTGTAACAAATTTTTTGTTCCAGTCGAGTATGGGCGGAGTTACATTCAGACACTACGCCGATGACCGAACATGGAAGATATGAGCAACAGATTTGGATGAATTGCCATCACTTAGTGCCCGAGACTCCCTACGCTTATCTCTCGCGAGCCTAATTTTCGATGCTAATTCAAATATTTATGCAATCCTTAAATGAACTGACAAAGAGATTTCAGATGAATCTTTAAGTTGTTTTCGTAATTTTTAAGTCTGTTCTGGAGAAAATGCGGAACATTAGAAGAAGCTGTATTTGAATTAAAAATCTTAAACGGGATAAAAGCCTGGATTTTTTCTGTGAGGCTCTGCAATAGCTCACGGAAAACGTTTGGATCGTTGATTGAGAATAAGCTATGCCAATCTAGATTGCTAACTAAATTATTTATCATTTCGTGGTTTGTGTTAGCAAAGTCGAGTTTATTGCATTTAACCTCAGGCTCCGTAAAAAGGGGGACTGGAAAACAACAGTGAATTATTGCGTAATCACTTGTGAAAAGGTCATGATGAAAATTCATAAAGAGAGGGTGGACATCATTTGTGAAAATTAAATCTAAAATGTAGTCATTTATAGTAACTGATCTGACCAGTTGGGACATGTTTGAAAAGTTAATCGTATCGTCCAATTTCTGATGTTAAAGCGGAGAGGAATTTGCCTGCCAGTGAATGTCTGGCAGATTGAAATCGCCTACGATTATTTTGACATCAAATTTAGTGTCTGCAACTTTTTCAAATAGTTCACAAAGCTCACTTTCATTGCCAGAAGAACTCGGAGGATTATAGACACAGCCAATTACCGCTTTTTTATTGTGCGGGAGGATGACTGAAGCAAAGCATACATTTCAAGAAAAGGACGAAATGCTCAGCTGAAAAGTGAAATGTACAAAGGATGACTAAATATAAGCAAAGCAACCACCGCCACGTTTTTTAGCGCGGTCTTGTAAGTACAAATTGAAATAATCTATAGCAAGCGTCGAGTCAGAAATAAGAGAGTGAACCCAGGATTCAGTGATGCACAGCACATATGGATCAAGCTCAAAGGCTACTGTTCTAAGCTCAGCCATCTTATTTACAACTGATCTCCCATTGAGTGAAACTAAGCTGAGCGTATTTCTGAGCTGCAGGATACGCTCATCAGTATTTATAAAAAGGATAATTTGGTGGCGGAGACGAAAACTGGAAAGAAGGAACGAAAGGTGGGAAAAAATTGCTCTGATCTACAATTTGTCGAAATGTTACTGTTATGAGAACTGAGATTATTGTATAGCGGCATATTTGGATGAAAACCTTGGAAAGGATGGCTATATTTTGGCGTTTGAAAGATATGGGGTGGCATAGAAATGAGATTTTGAGGGAAGTTAGCATAAATTGGAGGAAAACGTGCATTTGAAAAAGGAATAAATGGTTTTGAAAAACTGGTATTTTGGGATTTCGGCCACCTTTTTGGGTTGTGAAGAGTGCTAACATTAGCGTTCGCAGATGCTGAGGGGTTAGCAGGTTTCCCATCGGTAATGACATAACTGATTTTAATGCCTGGATTAGCCAATGGTTCAGAGTTACTAGGAGTTTTCTTAGGTGTAGTAGATTTGGCAGCTATTGCAGGCATGGTTTGCTTGGGATGAGAAAGAAGTGGCTTTGACACAATTTCACTCAAACCAGGAACAAGGTTAATGGGTGAAGATTCAGCTGGAATCAAAATTCTTGTCGATCCGGAGGGCCCTGGGCTTGCATTAGCTACAGGACAAACCTCTGAGATAACTTTTGATATTGAAGGTGTAGACGAAGGCTTCTTGTTTGCTAATGAGGATGAAACCCGACGTTCCATTGGGGTTTTATCCCTTCAGATAAACAACTTGTTTTTTTTTCAAATATTGAGCTGAGTGCTCATGCTTAGAGAAAATAAGGTCAACTTCAATCGCTGAAAAAAGTTTGACCGGAACTGGCGGGTTTTTGCTACTGGAAGACAACCTTTTAGCTTCTGCTACATTAAAGTTAAAGCCGCATGAGTAAAGGAAATGAAATGCAACGTCCAGGGGGATTTTACTCTTGGGGACGTTTTTTAAAAGAAAATTGAAACTTCTCTTATGTCGGTCAATTGACTCGGTACTGACCATGTTTATAAAAGGCTCTAGTTTCACGCATTGTTGAGAAGTGAGTGAAGACAACTTTCCCTCAAAAATGGTACCAAGGATCGTGAAGAGAAAACCATATTTAGAAATAAAGTTATTAAAGTTTTCCAAGGCGTAAAGGTCTAATTTATTCATGCTTAAGGTGGGTTACTCTAGTGGAAGTTTTACGCGAAGAGGATGTTTGCGTCCAAGCACTGACTGGGGTTTCATATTGATTTTAAAATATAAGTATTTTTTCAATTCGATAATACGAAAGGAAAATTTGCACTAGTGACGTTTTGCGGAATAAAAGATGTAATATTTGAAATATATGTTTCAAGTGAAGCAATGCAAGCAAAAATCTGCTAGTTAACGAGTTTAAAGTGAAAATAGAATTAGCGAAGAGGCTATGCAGGATGAAAAAGTATATCAACTGGTATACCAGTTACTGCAAATTATTCTTAGCTGGAAATAAGGTAAACTTACAAAATTTCAACTTTATTTCTAGAATTAACCTTTATATTCCGTCCTTTTGACGTAAATCTGCGAGAACTTTAATGAGGCTATGTAGGGTGAAAAAGTTCAAACACTTTATATTTTACGCTTTTGCAATTGCAATAACTGCAAGTGTCTGCAACTGATAATGAGGTAGAAATACAATAAATTGTCAATAATTAAGCTAATATTTTCAACAGGAAACGGAGAAATCGGTTAAAAATTCGAGAATTCACTTATCTTCAAATTTGAATCAACTGCAGGTTACGCTCATCAGTATTTATAAAAAAGGATAATTTGGTGGCGGAGACGAAAACTGGAAAGAAGAAACGAAAGGTGGGAAACAAAATTGCTCTGGTCTACAATTTGTCGAAATGTTAGTGTTAAGAGAACTGAAATTATTGTACAACGGCATATTTTGATGAAAACCTTGGAAGGGAAGGCTATATTGTGGTGTTTGAAAGATAGGGGGTTGCATAGAAATGAGATTTTGAGGGAAGTAAGCATAAATTGGCGGAAAACGTGCATTTTACAAAAGGAATAAATGTACAAATGATTAAGAATGTAGACAGAACTGGTCCTGCTAGGTCAACAGTTAGCAATGTTTTGAAATTAATGGTGAACTATAAAAAAAGAGGCAGAGTTCAAAAGGCCTTCATTTTAGAATAGAAGTAAGGAGAAAAATTGCTTAGGAAGATAAGGTCAGGCGACACAGTAGGGTAATATTGCAGTAACATTTCAGAATGAAATAATGAAACGTCGAGATGATTCGTTCTTGATCCCTTAGGCGTATGAAACAAAATCTCACGAAAATGCGTCAATGAACTTAAGTCCTCAGCATCTTGGGATCCAGAATTGAATTCTGATGATGGTAAGTATCCAACGAAACGGCATAATTTTAGACTGTGGACCACCGAATGTGATCGTCTGAATAACTTGATCGTTTGGGTAACTGGTGATATAAGGAGACGTCATGGTTCATGGGGACTCAAGGTAGCGAAAATATAGGTTCAAGAGGGTCACTCAAATTCCCGAGGTCCTTTCTACGAGTCATGGGGAAAGCTACTGGGAAGAGATGAGGAAAATAAAAGGTTAATAGAATCAGTGTTAAGATAAATGTGCAGTCTTCGCTTGAATGCAGATAGACTAATTAACGACCTAATTTCAATTTGCAAGTTATTCCAAAGAAAACTATACCTAGAAGCAAAGAATAGAGAGCGTTTTCACGTGAAAGATGCAGGCGCAGGTATTACTAGGGCAGAATTTCTTAGTTTATAAAGAAGACTAACGGGGATAATGATAGAAAGCTTAGGGAGAGTTGAGCTTTTATTTAGACGGAAAAAGGAGACTAAAGCCTCCTTCAAATCTCCTGACCCAAAGAACAAGTATCTTCATTAGCTGGCATCTTGTTTAATAAGGAAGAAGTTAAAAGAGTCGGAAACAGGAGTTTTTTGTGAAATGTCTTTGGACATTTTAAATTTTTGAAAGGCTAGGTTCGTTCATAAAACCGAAGAAACGACAGCAAAATTCAAGAATGGGACGTACAAATATACCATAAAGTCTTAAGTTAATATCTGGAAGGTAGAAATTATAAGAAATTAAGCCGCAAATCTGAGCAGCTTTGGCTGTTTTGTATCGATATGAGGCGAAAGATCTAATTTATTAGTATAGCTTAAGCCCAAGTCCTTGATGGATGAACATTCAATCATAGATCGACCTTCAAAAATAAGAGGTTGTGGCAGCCTTACAGGCCAAAAACACATGAAGCGACACTTAGAAGGTGAGACCTCCATTAGCCATGTGGAGCTCCACGCCGAAAGAGCGTCTAAGTCCGAATGAATTTGTTCTAGGCATCATTTGGTCGTAGAGTTAGAGAAGGAATGCATGCATTTAAAGTCATCAGCATAAATAAAAGATAAAGAATGTTTAACTATCGACGAAATATCATTTATATACAGTAAGAACAACAAAGGGACCTAATACGTTACCTTGAAGTACACCACTCACAATCGGGGTAGCACTTGAGTATGAGGACCCCACTAAAACGTTTTGTTTTCGATCATTATGTAAAATCTAATAAAGTCAGTAAGGGGTCTACGAAATCCTAGAGCGGACGAGTAGGCGACGTAGATAACATTTGTGACTAGCGTGCGCGGGCTTTGATTTCCGCAGTTATTGCATCAAACGCTGCGCCACTCATACCCTACACATGAGCCGCGGATGCAGCAGGAATCATCGAAACGGTGTGCTTTGCTCGTTTTCATTTGAAGTTCTGCGCGCTGATATTGTGCACCTTCTGAGGTACAGTGTGTTCAAAAAAAGTGGGGCAATGGGTCCTAGAGTGGTACCCATTGCGTGGGAATGAAAACATATATGTCAAACCCCGATGCTCTGCGTCTGGATAGTACTTTCGCTTGACATAAGCTGCTGACACGCAAATATACTTGCACCCATCTAAAAGGCGGGTTCTTTGTAAATATTTTCTACCATTCTGAACTTCCAGAACCTTTCTTAGTGTCCTTAAGTATACTGCTTGAGTTGGTATTTCCTCACCCCTTCTAAATGGCTTGGGAATACACGTCAAAACACGAAGGCTTGAGCCTTATTAAGGCCTATTAATGTGCACATGACTTTGTATATTTTGCCTGACAGAATGCAAAATGGGGTTGACTGCTGTTCAGTGCGCGCGCAACTTGCACTCTCCCATTCCCTTCGCGTAATCCAAAGAATCTCCTCGCATGCATGGAATCTTATTTTTCCTTGAGAAATCAGTCGCTATCTGCCTCTTTTTAAAAGTGTCAATTTATCAGCTATTTCAAATAAGTCGAATGCATAATTCTTTCAGGCTATCTTCGGCATAATCCTCTTTGTGTTTTCGGCATTTTTCCGAGGCCCATTTCTCGTGCCAATTCCAAGTGAAAACAGCCTTGTTTAAAACATGAGCAATCAAAGTCAGTCTGTTGTCTTCGCCAACTTCACTGGGATGAATTTATCCACGTTGGCCAGCAAACTTGCACCATTAGTTTGAGTCGTTAGCTTTTCCCTTAGACTCTAGACTGTTTTTCACGAATAACTGTTTCCTTCACCATGCCCTTGCTCCGCAAATTTTCTTTTAGAGGTTTCCTCATCTGCAAAAATGAATCTTGTCAAGCATAGCCAACAATTTCTTTTCTCTTGTATCCAACTATACCCAGGATTATGCAACCGGCAACAAAATGAATTTTCTCATTCTCTTTGCCGTTCTGTTCTCAGGTTTGACTGGCATCATGAATGGAGGCAACATATCTGGTGCGTTTTAGTACGATTGGTCATCTATGTGCTTGTTATTTGTACTCGTGATCGGACCGAAAGTAAAATTGGTCAGCTCGCACTCGGAACGCACTCGATGTATGCCCATCCCGCACTGGAAAATTCTGAACGCAGCGCATTTGATTGGCTTATTGAATTCTAGAATACCCGCACACTCGCCTGAATTATTGACCCACAACCTCTTATTCAAATTTCCATACGTCATAAGTCGTGTTGATCTTATTAATTGAGCCACAAGGTTTTAAAGCCATCAAGGTTCTTGCCATAGGAATTATCTGAAGGAGTATTATAATCTACCGTACAGAAATTCACCGAAAGTCAGAATCGTCAAATCCAGGTGGGTTTCCCAAAATCGGGGAATATACATCCCACTACAGAATTATCAGAAAAAAAACGTAGGTTCCACAATTTGATAAATGAGTTATCTTCGTTATGCTTTCATTTCTCTGTTATTACAACTTAAAATAATTTAAGGTTACAACGAAGTCCTTGTTTGGGTTCCAAATAGCATACCTAAATTAACTGACTTAGTTTGAAATTCGAAATAGTGCTTTTTAAGGCTAAGCAGCTAGTTTACGCACCCTAAACGACCACATAGCCTTTGTAGTTTACCCTGATTATAATAGATCGTTTGATAATATTATCTCTGTACACATTTACGATGGCGTCAATAGACAACTCTCCCGGTAAACTATCAATTGTTGCTGACTCAGATGAGGCTTTGGCGCACAAGTTAGAGGAACTGAATAGGTTTTAGTTTTTATTTAATTAACCTCTGAATATTCAGAAATTTGAGTTCTGATACTAAAGCTGTCAATTTTGCGATGGCCCCAGTGCATCTCTCAAGAAAAGCATCAACTTCCAGTCTTGTGTCTTCCGCATCAGATGAAAGCAGATGTGAGTTTCAATGTGAATTCCTATTTACCCTATTTGCCATTCTGTCGTCGAAGAAATAAACAATTTTGTGAGCACAGTGCGAATGTTTGCGGACCGTTCGCTCAGTTTTAGAGTGATTCCATAGCCACATTATTATTTCTGCCACAACGTTTCTATAAAGAAATGATCACATAACTGTGTTATGAACGTGAAATTATCTTCGTTTTACATTCCCATTTCGGTTTTAAATAATTTATTCCAGATTTAGATCTTTTCAATTAATTAGTCCTTTTTAAAATGTGGAAGGGCTACTCTCTAGCTACTGATAATGGTACTGGGATCAGAAGTCATTGGCCTATCTTCAAAAATGATTTGTCTTTGTTTTTTTCTCGGTCCGTAATTAGTTGATTGAGCTCCAGACAGTGTCTTCCTTGCAATTGACGCTTCGTACTTCTTCATGTGTAGGAAGCGCTTGCCGTTCACAGCAGCTATACTCCTCATTTTCTTACCTTTTTCTACATTCCTTTTGTTAAAGATCGAAACGTTTTCTTTTCAGATACGCCAAATCTGAACGGTAGTACTCTCTCCACCGGGTCGGACAAGAAACACACGCGGTGGCCGTCCTTTACGAATGCATTTCCAAGTTTCCTCAACTCTGGCGCAGGTTCTGCGCCACTTTCTACGATGTCGCTCTGGCAACAGTGGGATTCCGTTATTAACAATTGGGACCTGTACTCGAAGAAAAATCACAAGTCTCGGTAAGTCCTTCTTTGTCGCTCAAAGGAACGTTTCTGCCCATCGTTCTTTTAACACTGCCATTTTTTAAAGGAGCTCATAAAACGGGGAATTCCGGACGAGTTCCGTCCTTTGGTCTGGCAACTCTACACTGGTGCCCATGACTCACCGTTGAAGAATGCCTATCACAAATACCTAAAGGAAACCTCCCCCTTTGAAAGAGCGATTCGTCGAGACGTTTCGAGGACCTACCCGAAACATGATTTCTTTAAGGAAAAAGTGAGTTGTCTTGTTACTCTTGTCAAAAGCTGATATTCTTATCAATCTGATCTAAAGTGCGCTGAATATTGTATCGATGCAGCTTTCCTGTTAGTTAGATGCTGCCATTTTCTGACAGCCAGCAACACTTAATTGCCTGGTTACATTCCAGATTTGTTAATCAAACATATCGTCCGGTTTTTAGAGACTACTGCCATGATGGATAATAGACTCTCTCAGAAAAAAAACAATCTTTTAATGACAATTCCATCATCGGTCATTAGAAATTTATAATCCAAGGGCACGGTATCGGCTGAGAATACCGGGTATTGCTCACTTTTCTCCTCTTCGCCCGATTTCACCTCATGTCGTCCGGCCTTAGTCTTCCACCGGACACAAAGAGGGCGAGGGGGGAGAAAGTACGACAGATAATGATCAATTATGCTATCACTGTAAAGTAATTCACGCACAAGTCACCTTCCCTGCGTCCGTCCTGCTGTGGAGAGCACACCGAACATACTCGTTCACAATGGTCGACCTACCAATCTAAGTGGAACTTGCATATTTTATGAGTCATTCTTGTCAAGTATGCTTAGCCTGGTGTCGGTATTCTTAATAAAAAGGCAGCAACATTTAAGCTGTCCCGGATGATGACATTCACCATGTGCCCCCACAGAGAGGGCGAAGGGTTGACTCGCGCGTGAATTAGCTTATAGTGAGGCAGCCCTGCGCAACATTTAACGCACTCTCTTCCTCATCCATGTAGCTCAGAAGTCAAGGCCACCGCAGGCGGAATCGGTCTTCAAAGCTGACAAAACTTAACAGCTTGTCTATGTGTGCACGTACGTCTTTGTTTCCACGGCATTTAGGATCCGAAGCGTTAGACCAATAAAATTCTTGTTCCAGAGATCGCAGCTTTCTCGAAACGGCTAGTTAAAACGAACGGGTCTGGACATAATGTTGCTCACGTTACTACATGCTGTTTCGAAATTTTCTAACCCTTTTTAACCGGAGTTAACTGACATAGTACAAGGCCTGCTGATTTTATGTCTTTGACAAAGTGGCTAGTCGGACATAAGTAAATTTTAGCGCTCTCGAGTGGCAAAATCGGTTTGACTCTTCGCTACCTGTCGGTGTGCGTGAGACAACTTTTGCGTTGACCGCGATGCGACACACTCTCCGCTAAGTTTTTTTTTACTATGATTGCACTTTCCTTTGGTATACACAGAATACGTGCAACTTCAATGAAAATAATCGCGTATCCTTTCATAATCCGTCTGATCAGAGTAATAGTGCACTAGTTGAAGCAGTGTAATGTTTAGCCTCCCCCCACTGTTGTTATTTAGAAACTGTTGGGCCTCCCTATAAGACAACTTAAGAATGCGTTATCAAGGCAATGTTCAAAACAGTTGAAGTTATCGCGTCCTTGATGGTAGTCGCTCAAACAACTTGTTGGGCCAATGGACTCTAGCAAAAGTTCATTTCTGAAGGACAAACTTGTGCTTGTGTTTGCTCTTTTCTGACGTTAAGGAGTAACAGTCCGCAAGGGCGATGCGCTGAACTCCTAGACCTACCTCCAATATCACTGTACGGCTCTTGCTACTTCACTACTCCATAATTCACGCCTGTAGAAATGCAATGCCATGAGGCTTTCTATGCCCAAGCCTATCGAAGAGGTCAGTTTTTGGCATTTAAGTGCCGATTTCGCGTATTAAGGCTGCAAAGTCTCACAGAGGTTCGACCCTTTGATTTGTGTTGAATTCTCATCACGATTCTCCCTGTCGATTTTACTTCTCCTCAAGAGTACTCGTAGAATGTTTTGTCCTGGTTCCACATGGCTTTTGCACACTTATCCTCTTTCTCTTCGATCACATATAGTTTCATCCGTTCTAAGTGATGAACACCCCTATCCCAAGGAGAGTACAGCCGTTTTCATACTGAAGCAGACTGACGTGGCACTCATCCAGTCTCTCCTCCTACGCTCCACGCTCTTTCGTGAAAAAATAAATAAATGGAGATGGGGGCGCAGAGCGATTGATAGCAAATTGCATCTTAAAAAAGTTCTAACGCCGCAATGCCACTGCAGTGTGGCTCTGAGTCCCTGTGCAGGATCGAGTTAGCCCGTCAGTTGGCGATTTTCCAAGCCACGACTGTTAGCTGAGTTAGCGTAGTTTCGAAGTGCTTTTGATTGTTTATTGCGGGGAAACTGAGGGCTATTTCTGAGCTCCAGCGCCCCTCTCACCTGCGCACACACTTGATGTCAAACCGACCGAGGGAAAGATGGAACGCAGTATCTGACGTGGTTTAAAAACTCTGTTTTAACACGTGGTGCACGAAAGCATTCACGATTGCGAGTTAAATCCCATCATTACTTACGTTGGCCAATATCATCAGATAAATGGTTACGTTAGTAACGCTTTAGCGACAGCTTTCATGTTTGCGCAATCGCCCAGGTAGACGCATTTAATGCGTGACCGTGCGAGGAGAATGTGGACGGACAAGGCGGAACTGAGGGGTGCCGACTGGAATTCATGGCACTGCCTCTCTGGTCGTGCTGCGATAGATTCACAAAGTTGACGAGTCACATTGTTTTTTTTTTGCTTGGCACACAACCACCTTTGCACACGACGATAATGTAGGTGGACATCGGGAACGTGGAGCAAGCCTGCCAGTGGATTTACGCAGACAAATTAGTGACGCAATTTATAAAAAGGGCATACTCTGACTCACGTTTCACAGTTGTCACGTCCTTACACTCATTACGCCACACGTCGTTGAGCCATAGATGCCGCAAGTCAGCTGTCACAATTTACTCATTGTCGGAAGAATGCAGGCTTCTCTGAGCGCCTTATCGCGCCGCATCAGTATTGCAACTATAATCTCTTCGCGGGAGGGGAATCCCATGACAACGCATTGGGTTATGTACAAAACTCCGCTTCAAGAGAGAGGTGGTGTTTGGGTGGTCGTCCGGCTTTAGAACCGTTCGATGTCTTCAAGTCTCTCCTTAACTCTGACGAAGTTTTGATTGGTAAAGTCAGCATTTACGCCGAACGCAAATACACTCAGCACAGTCGATCAGCCGCTAATCTGATGGAAAATTCAGCGCAGTTCTCCAGCTTTGCAGGTATCTTTCCTGGAATGCCTCATTGCAGGTCATAACATTTTGTGTTTTTATCCGGCCGTTTAGGGTATTATTTTACTATATCGCTAAAACAAATCATCACGGGATCTAATTCCGCCTGCCTGGCCAGACAACTGTAGCTCTCACGCCCTGATGCTGTCACTTCGCTATCGCTGGGTGAATGCGAAAATATTTCTCATTTTCATGCCCGTTGAGGACTTAACTGTCGCCCATTTATGGCTGTCTTTTCTCCGAGCTGCAGAGAGAAAGCGGATTGATGTTTTGCAAACTTCGGCTATCTGAAGTTGTCGTAATTGCACGTCAAGGCACCTGACATGCACCATTTTGAGCACGGAGAGAGGAGGTAGGAGGAATCTACCGGAGGTGTCCCACGTATGCTTACTTTTAGCCAAATCTTCCGTGGCTTTTGGCCAGCACACGTAACTGCCAGTTTTTAACTGCCATTACTGCGCCCATCAAATTTATATAGCAGATGGACTTTTCTTCCAAGAAACTTCATTTTTTGCGCCCGATCTCCAGGTTTACGCTTTATATAGTACCTAAAAAAATCGACGACTTTGAAGCCGGTTGCCTTCGTCGAACATTCTACTCAGTTTTGGTCCCTCAGTCTATTCATCTGTGCTTTGTATAGCATATTCTTTACGCACCCTCTCAGTGTCCATTTGGATTCCTTCTGTAGTGTGTCCGAAAACGCAGGTTTGAGAAAGTACGATCGGATGCATGCAAAAAGACAAGTTCCAAGTCAAGTTCCAAGTCTGACCACGTAGGATCGATTGACGAAACAAGGTGTTTAGTCTTTTTAACTTTCTGACTCGTACCCCATCAGAGGGAGAGACAGGAAAAGCCTACCGTATACCCATTGTTTGTCAAACCACATCGAACTTACCGATAGTTGCAGCTTCCTCGCTGATACCGTAGATGGCCCAATGAGAGCAGTCCTTCTTATATATACCGCCGCACACTGCCGTGCGATTGAACACTACCCACGCCGGTTCCTAGCTTTTCATAAACTGGGCGGTGATCGTTCCGATTTTCAGTCTGTTTGCACCGGAGAGCTATAGCTAGTCAAGCCAGATTATTTGTCCTTCGTCTAGTGCACCGTGCTTTATAGATCTTTATGGGGTCTTTCTTAATCACTGCTGACGAATATTCTGCTAAGTTATCCGAACTAATCTTACCGTTTGTTTGACTTAGTTACTTTGCCTCTAACTTCCTCATATCCGGTAAATGACCCTTGGCGTGTCTGGTCGTGGCAGTGAGTCTTTCGGCCTTATTTCCTAACATCGAATATTTTCTTATGCCTGTGCACTGTCGAGACCGTGAGCGGTATGCATTTATAGCTGATGGCTTCTGAAAGATCTTTGATATACGGGAACAGCTGAAAAAAATGGATTTTAACGAAGCACACCACTTTTTCGTTCTTCTCTTCAGCGGCTTGTCGATTCTTGTATTTATCCGCGGCATCAAATGAGCATCTCAACTCAATTGTACTCTGAGATGCTCTCAAACGATCATGTGACCTGATATAAAGGGTCAATTTTCTGATTTGCTGGTCAAATTGGTGAACTATGCGCCTTAGGTTAAAGATAATGCGCACAAAAATCGACAGACCATAGTATAATTGGGGTTACAAAAACCGGTAGTCACTGCACAATAGCCATAGAGGACTCATGAAACCTCGCTCCCTCTTCCGGTCTTTGGACCTTCAAGAACTCACAGGACCGTTTGCCACTGTTGCTTGAATTTTCTGTTAAGCCGTTTTGGCATGCACAGCTGGATTATCTAAAACATATTCGATATGGTAAGTTCGAATGTATTCTCTTAGCATAAACCTTCGTCGTAAAATCACGTCCTGCAGCGGAGTAAACATTTCTTAAGGAATGAAATGCCCGACGATTTCAAAAACTGAATTCTTTTGTGGCTGGGATTTAGTCAACGGTCTTTTTAAAAGTGACTCTTGCAAGACAATAGTTCGGACTTCGTAGTCCGAGGATTTCCGCCGTATGCTCCACAGCGTGGTGGTGCAGGGATGGTGACTTGCGCGTGGATTAGTTTTAAGTGATATTAGACTTGTGCTGCAGCTACTGCACTCCCTCCCCCCTCCCCGACTGGAGCCCGGTGTCATGAAAGTCAAGAAGACCGGAGGCGGGATAGGGCGCAGGTGACTGGCGCGGCCGGAGCCACCCCTAAGCGTGCCGCCATACCTGGCTCGGATCCCATGGAGTGGGAGTGTCAAAGAGGCCACATTAAGGAGCCATTGCAGCCTGACTCTAAATCCTTCAGTCAGCCACTCCGCAAAAATACACACTGGGCTGACCACGTGGTCCCGTCAATTTGCAGCTTTCAAGCCACGGCTTTTAGCGCACTGTGATAGCTCTAAGTACGTCCGCTTGTTTATAGTGAAGAGCTGAGCCGTCGACCTCACTCTCTACTCCACCCCCACAATCAGACCACCGTCCTTGCAAGACACCAGTACGTGGGCAAAAGGACATTCTAATACAATGAATGAGCTAGTGTTCAGACCTCATGTTCCTTAACCTTGTGTGTTTATAATGATGCTTACGGTTTTTCACTTTGTAGCAAAGACAAATTTGACGAGAGCGATTTTCTCCTTAACTTTTCTTCCTCGAAAACTATTTAGTACATTTAAACATTAATTAATTCTTCCCGTTGCATGAGAGGTTTACTAAGATCCGCCAACTATTGCTAACGGTGTGGTAGCAACCGTAAATTTATGTGTGGTAGATAATTTGTTTCGGTTTTGCCTTTGAAGACATCGCTTATTCCTTCATTCGACCTGATTGTGAGAAAACTTGGCGGCCTCGGTGACATTCGAACCCACGACAGCCAGGGGAAGGCCTCAGAACAGCCAACACTCTAATCACCTGAGTTTTGAGGCATGCTATATTTCGGGTTTGAGAGCAATTAGAAGGTCAGCAGTCATTGTGTAACCTTGGAGAGATGTATCCGCCCTGGCGGATAACAGCCGAGCACATCTCTGAGTATAACATTCCGTCGCCATGTGCTACTGCATACCTCTAGAGTCTTAACTGACTGCGCTGCGGGTGCACTGAACCAAAACAGAGACCGCACTGGCTCATAATACGAGGTACATCTGTGCGAAGGCTCAAGTGTTAACATATGGGTTAGATGACGGCTCAATTAAAGGCAGCCACAGTCAACTCCCATTATCAGTCGGCCAAAAGGCTCAGACAAGTATTGAGACTGAGCTCGATCCTGGGGAATGCCTTCTTGTGGTAAATCAGAGCACACCCCACGGCAATAATCTGACGCGCTTGGCTCTCTTAGGACGCGCTGAAAGTCGGGGCTTGGAATATTTTAGATGGATGCGATAACTCGGTCCGAATGTAAACTAAGGTCAAGCTCAGTAACTCCTTGTTGATGCGGCTTTTTGTGGCACTCACTTGCGTGTTATCCGAGACCCTCTGAATGAAGCTCAATAAACCCCCGTATGGCCCCCCCCCCAAGGGCGACAGTTTTTTTCTCCTAAATATAACCGGGAGTTTTTTTTCACTGTCTGCTCTTTTTCAAATATGTTCCACTATGTTGGCCTCGCCAACATATCGAGATACTATTTTTTTTGATACCACAACTCGCATGTACAAATAGGGAATTCAAAGGTGACTCACCTACATCTCCCTCAAATATACTGATACTGATACTGAAACGCAAAGTTAGAGACCAGGGCGTGCGTGACATTCGTTTCGGGGGTTGTTTAGGTTTGCCAGACACTGCGCCCCTGTCCACTACTGGCTGTTTTACCTTGTCTTACCGTCGAACCACGTTACTAGCGAGGTAAAGTAGCTGCAGTTCAAGTTTTCTTCATTATAAAATGCGCGTCCAAAATCCCATCTTTTTGCTCTTCCGGGCTGTTTAGTCTTCAGTGCTTGCGATGGGTTAAATGTCGGTTATTACGCACTGGAAAAGTCTTAGTAGTAGCAGTAGTAGTAGTAATAGTAGTAGTAGCAGTAGTAGTAGCAGCAGTAGTATTAGTAGTAGCAGTAGTAGTAGTAGTAGCAGTAGTAGTAGTAGTAGTAGTAGTAGTAGTAGTAGTAGTAGTAGTAGTAGTAGTAGTAGTAAATTATATTTTCGTATGGGTGTACACAATTTCCTTTCCTTTCTAGCACTGCTCTCAAATAACTGTCTTCGCGTTGATACGTCACGCCTATTTCACAAGGCTTGTTGGAGTTCCGTCGGTTTAAATCTTCCGCTTGCTGGTTTTAACCTCTTCCATACAGGATATGCTAGCGAAATGCATGTAATGCAAACTACTTATATGATAGTCAGATTAATATTGCCAGCAAAGACGAGAAAGAGAGCCTCCCTTGTCTTTGCCGGCAATATTAATCTGCCTATTCTAATATTAGCCACTGTGGGTCTGCTGATGGGATCGAGAGTGAGCCTCAAGGCACCACGGGACGAGTGAGTTCCATTAGCAACCGGTGAGCGTTCATCAACGAATGGTGGAATCGTCCTTATTTTCGAACTGTCGAGAATATGAATTTATGGTTCCTCATGACTGTCTACCATCTGAAAACTTACGAACTTGAATCTGTGCACACCCCGAACTGGTATGCACAACTTGGTTGTATTGAAAATTCGAAGGAGTAGTCGGGACTGAAACACAGTTTGATGCGCTGACTTTCAACGGTTTCCCATTTCCAAATACCGCAACTATTGAATGGTCGACTGCGTTAATCCTCAGTGTGTTGCACTTCACTGCTTAGCCAGTTCCGTCCACAAGTTAAAATTAGTTAAGTTCACCAGTGCATGTCAGACATTTTTCGTTACTATAACTTCAGTTGAAATTCTAGCAAGTAAATGCAATAGTTAACACAGGCGTACGCAGGTTTTTTTTGATTAGTGTGCCAGTTGTAATTTTAAAAATTCTGTGACCTGTTAGAGGTCTGGACTTCTCCTGTTGAGGTAGATTAATATGTTGGATGTCTGGTTGTTATATCAGTCCTGTTTTCCCAGCATGCCCGGAATGCGCCGGGTTACCTGGAATTCGGCTCATACTTGCAGCCAGGAATAAGACTACAAATATTCGTGAAACTAGGAAGAGGGGGGGGGGCTTGACAGTTCAGTTTATTTAGTGAGAATATAAGAGCCTCGATGACTATGAGTTGAGTCAATCTTCAAACTCCCACATGATCCATCACACGTTATTTGATCCTGCAACTGGTTGCCTTCCATCTCCTTTGCTGACAGATTCGTTTGAGCCTTATTCAGAGGCTTGTTGTTTGATAGAAATTCGTCTCTACAGAAATCTAGGTGGGCATTGCTGTTGTTACTGGGCGAGGGCAGGGCAAGTGGGGGAAGGGGAGGGGTAATCCCTTTGATTCTAACCAGAGTGGCTGGATTCGCCATGCCCCAATGACGCAATGGCTTGTGACCTTTCTGTAGGCCGCCGATATGCCAAGCTGCATTCCAGCCACACTTGACTGTACTACCGATGCATGGTTCGTGGCCACTTTGTCAGACCCGAAAGTCTGTTTATTTCACAGCCAGCCTCTGGCTGAAGGTCCTTTATTTCATCCGCTGTCTGTGGGTGCACCAACTAACCTGCTGGCCGGTTCCACATTCCCATTTTAATACCGTTCGCAGTATTGTGGACTTCAGAATTAGTAGAGGATTTTGGTATTGTTGAATAATTTTGTTGCCGATCGCAGAAGGAGCGAAAATTGCACAGTATCCGCGACTCAGTGGCTGTCGACTAAAATACAGTAAGTGGCCTATCCCGTGAAATTTTAACCGAAAATTGTGAAGTGTGTTTTCGATTAGAGGGGATTATTGAAGCGGAATTTTAAGATTGAACCTCGTGCACCAGGATGTCAGCTTTCGATTGAGCTCCTTACCTGCCTCGCGGGATAAAATAGTAGGATTTTTATCGCCTGTGTATAATCAAATAGATTTTGTAGAGATCACGCACAAACATCGTTTTTTTACATGCATTTCATAGTAACTCACGCATTCTTCAAATTACATACTGAAAGCAAGCGTAGCTTTCAGTTTAAAAAAGGTTGCAGATTGAACATCTTTTAAGACCTTAAAATTTCCTTTCGAATAGCATCCTATCTTATCGTTGAATACTGTACCGTATACAGTGTACACTGGTCCATTTCCAGTACACTACGCTGCTTTTTCTTAATAGCATCGGGAAACATGTTATTTTTCTCACATGCCAATTATAGCTAATAGCGGGTGGTGCTCAGGGTTCTTCGGGAGCTGGGAAACCTCTATCTTAAACTGTTATAGTTTCATTTTTCGAGTAGATAATTTGAAGAAGACATAATTTTTGCGAAATAAATGCAAGAAAGTATATTTTATGTGCGTTTTTATCAAAGATAAGGGCATCGGAAATCATTAAAAAAATGCACACTACTTAGGTCGTCATTTTTTGCTGGGTATGATTTTATAGATAGCTCTAAAACAGCGCATTCATAAGGAAGCTTTCTGGTAGAACTAAAGTGGCTTAGAATCGTGTTACAATACACCTAGCTAATCCTTTATAATCGAAAACGAGTTTCCGAATTTCACCAACAGTTCATGAAACATGCCACATACTATAAATCCTGTAAATTGCACCAACCTGTAGATTAGAGTGAATTTAACAGATTTTAGCAGTGAACTCTTGAAACTAGCATTCTTATCAGTAAAAACATACCGGCTGCCTAAATTTTTGGAAATAAAGTCGAAAGGGCATTTCTGACGTCTTTTCCATTTTTCGACATTCCCTTCCTACTGCTGTTGTTCGTGAAACCCACAAAACTCCCTTAATTCCTCCTCTAGGGCGCGGGTGGACAAACCAGCCTCTACAATGTCATGAAGGCGTACTCCCTCCATGATCGGGAAGTAGGCTATTGTCAGGGTTCCGGCTTCATCGTTGGCCTCCTCCTCATGCAGGTAAATTTCGCTCTTGCTTTCATCGAGGTTTATTCCCTCTTCTCTCGGTCACTATTTGTTACTTTGACCATCTCGATTTGAGCGATTTTTTTGCTCTCTGTCCTCTCCTCCTCCTCCTCCTCCTCCTCCTCCTCCTCCTCCCTCCTCCTCCTCCTCCTCCTCCTCCCTCCTCCTCCTCCTCCCTCCTCCCTCCTCCTCCCTCCTCCTCCTCCTCCTCCTCCTCCTCCTCCTCCTCCTCCCTCCTCCTCCCTCCCTCCTCCTCCCTCCTCCTCCTCCTCCCTCCCTCCTCCTCCTCCTCCTCCTCCTCCTCCTCCTCCTCCTCCTCCTCCTCCAGCTCCCACCTTCTCCCCTCCACTTCGAATGTTTGCGCTTCTTCTACTCTTGTCGTGCTTCCACCTGAGAGGATGGCAGTAACGTCTCGGCACTGCCTGCTTTGTCACTTTCTTTTAAGTGATCGCGATTTCTGAAGTTCGTTCTCCATAATTTCCCAACGTCTTTGCATTTTAGCACTACTTGCTCTCTTCCTGTCGGTGCTCCTATCAAAAAGGAGCAATTATCTTGACCCTTTTTGTGATAGCCCGTGATTGGCTTTTCCACCCGAGCTCCATGCAAGTTTTTCTCGGAGGTTCCCCCCCAGCTCGCGCGCTGTTTAAACTGGCTCCGAAATAGTCACGAAATGCTCCTGTTATTCTTCCATCTCGGCATCCTCTCAACTGCCCCATGATCGGGTGATACCTGCTGTCTATTCGACGTCCTGTTGCTAGAGCGTGATCTTAAAAATGTGTACTGAATGTACTCGAGATGTAGTTGCGTGCGAATAAAACAACGAAGCCTAGAGAGAACATTTTTAGGTTTTTGTTTTCTTCTAGTCGAGCTCTCTAAACACAGACCCGAAGGACGTGGAGTTGAACCCCAATTGGTGACTTTGAGCAAAATCAATGTCACCATCTCTGGTAATTGATCAGTTTATTTGTGCTTTTGGCGAAAGTGGTGGTTTCAACAGCGATAACATCGTTTTCAAGACCAATTATTATAACTTTTATCTTTGTTGAGGTATTTCTTTATTACGGATAGCCGATCACTACACGGTTGCTTGTAGTGGTCAACATATAAACAACACTCTGGTAACAGGGAGTATGGCTTGACTTGCACTAAACTGGATCACTTAACATAACACTTAGTTCCGAGCGACAACTGTTTTTTATCCGGAAAGGTACTTGCCATTTGAGTTGGACTTGGCTACAACGTTTATGTGTTCGTCCTTCCTTGCCATCTCGTTTTTGCTTGTTCTAACGGTGAATGAACAACGAACTTACTCGCAAGGTCTTAGGTTATATTCTGCTTTCATGATCCAAACGGCATTTTCACCTACTTTCATTGTCACCTATTTTAAGTAATTAGCAGTAACTGTTTCATTGAGCACCTTTATAGGCGCTTTTAAAGCATCAAGTGTGTTAGGTATATTTCTCAGGTTTGCCTCCGGTAGCTTTTAGCTTTTACGAAACATAACAAGAAGTCATTTACGCATTCTTCCAGCGAAATTGTCACTTTCTGGAGTCAGTTTAGTTCTGGGTTATAGTTATTTGCCCCGGGATGCTCATGTGCTCAGTTTTTTTCGACTCATGCCTTCTTTGAGCACCACATCTAGCTTTCCCTAGGCATTTAAGACACCCAACCCATATTACATCCAGTCTGCTGAAACCTTGAATAATCGTTTTTGTTTTGATAAGACTTGAAATTCAGATTTCCCTTGGCCGAACTCGAGGAACGGCGCATTGTTGATGAGGAGCAAACGACAAACAAGCTAACAACAAACAAGCAACTTTGTGCATTTCGTTAAATGAATACGGTAGTTAACACACAGACGTTTTCTTCCAGTAGCTATGAAAAAGTAAACCAAACGAGGCCTTCTAAAACACGCGTATTAGCTAGCTATTTTTAAGGCAAAGTTCTTTGGAATGTAGATGTATATTAAACCCGGGCAGCTTACATAACGTATCCTTACTAAACCGCCCTTCGAGATTAGGTTTGTTGCCTTGCCTTATTGATCAACAGCAGTTGCATCGAATCATAAAAATGGCAAGTAAATAAGATTGGACGCGGGAATGAGGAACCCTCGTATTCCAGGTGGCGTCATGCTAAATTACATAGCGTGTGCTTATTTCCGTGTTTTAATCCTACCCTCCACCCTAACCTTTGTCCTCACCTTACTGCTGACCCTAATCCCCCCTCGCCTGGAATTTAGCACTGGGTCACCTCTTCCGTGTCCTTCCGTAAATAATTCAGTAGCATACAGAACTGAGCACGTATTTTGCTATGATCTCCGACTACATGCTCGTTTTGCATGAGGCTTTATTGAGGGCTCCGGGGTCATAGCAACAATGTGCTATTTGCATCAGTTTCCGTTGTGGCTTTCTCATCAATCATTTTGTCCACAATTTCGACTGATCGGATGCAGTGTTCTTCCGCTGTTCATCGCTGAGATTTAAATCTTTGTTTTGTCGTACGCGCTAAAAAAACGAGCATGTTCATAGGCTAAGCGCCCTCGACGTGGGTAGTCTAGATCATTAAATTTATCCCTTGTGGAGGCTACGGTCTAATTGTGATTAGCATTTATCAGAAAACTACTTTGGATCTAGTTTTCTTTCCTGTCTAAAATATTTGCCTGTAACCACCAAATTTAACCGCTTCCGCACGACGTGACCGTCGCCAATTTTACACATACTGACTCACCACTGAGGATGTATTGTAACTATTATTACTTTCCTATGAGTTGTTCTTCAAAAGTATTCACTGGAACTATTTTTAACGTGCTTCGTTCGTTTGGTTTTTCATTCATGCTGTTTCTCCTCAAAAATGTCTAAGAATAAGCAAAGACTTATATTTTCATAAAAATTGTTGCAGTTAGTGGCTTATTAATCGGTGCGGGTGATGCAGTTTTATTTGCATCTTTTCGCCTCTCGTTTCCTCCCCAAGCCACTTTGAGTTTAAAATTTACCAGCCCTCCTAGCCGTGATTGGTTTTGGTGACGGTATTTCGAATTAGTTGTTCCCTTCTGGACAAAATGACGGACTGTCTGAATTAAAGAACAGCAATCCGACAATCAACCCAACAGATCGCCATCGGAAAACCCCCGTGCTTGCTGACGATACCAAGTATTTTGACGTGTACTCAAAAGCCGAAAGGTGTCCGAAGTATGTTTTAGCGTGTTTTTCAATGATAGCGTTGTACGCCGATGCAGTCCAGAAAAACATCTTTTCGTATGCATTTTTTAATAAACTGCAAGTCCCATTCTAGCGATTGCTTAATTATTGATTATCTAAAGACATACAATAGATCACCTGAATACTGTAATGTCATTATCGAAATTCGAATGAGTTGTTTAGCATACATTTGGTCTCGTTGTTTTGGTTTGTCGAGCGGGTTTGAAGCTCACACCGCCTTTTACACTGCAATTTAAATCTCGTTTATTGAAGGAAAACAGGCATGATTTGGGCGAAATCAGAGGTTGCCGGATATCCAAAAAATGTCCTGTTCTATCACAGAACATAACCTGCTGTTTTTGTGTGTTGTGCTTTAAAAGAACATTAATATAAGCAAGAAATGTCAAATAAACCACCTTTTGAACTGAAAAATCTCATCTTCAGTCAATGAAAATCAGGTGATAGCAAGTATGAGGAATCGCATTGTTTTCCAGCAATAAAGAACGAGTTTAGCTTTGAAATTATTTTTTTGTAACTTTCGGATGTTATAAACACTATTAACTTTGCTAAAATGTATTTTGTTTTACCACACTAAGAATTGGGGCCGTAGACAAAATACGTACATGATACTGTGGAGATAAACGCCCGCAAAGCCTGTGTTATACTTGAAGCATGTGGCAAGAAACTTTTTCGTATCATATACTTTCCGGTAATGCGTAATTTAGAAACACAACGGGCCGAAGATTAACAGTTTTCAGCCTCTTAGTATATATTCGGCCACACTGCTGAGCATTTTTAGTCTCAGAACGGGGCCTTAAAGTAAAAAAATATAATGAAAACGCGCCTATATAAAGAGAAAAGTGCTTTATTTCATATTCAACTGAAAAATTATCACTTAGTTTCGGGGAAGTCAGGTCAAACATCCACATCTTACCTTGACTGGTCCGGGAAAAAAAGTAAAGTACGTAAACATTCATCAGCGAAGTATCTGATTAAAAGGCTTTTTTGAAAAGATAACTTATTATGAAGTTTTTAAATCAATCTTAGGCAGGTTAACTGCCGACTTTTATTGCTGACGTTCATTTTTCTTGGCAGTGAGGTTTCATGTTTTGGTGGGCCTCCAAGTATACCCCAAACGGCCATCCGTTTTAGAAAGAATTTGCAAAAACTCGCTACTTCGGTAGAGGCTTTTAAGAAGAATGCAATTTTGGACGTTTTGATAAAAAAATCTAAATTTCTTGTCAATCGCTTAAGAAAACTCAAGATCGTAAAGTATTCGCCGGTATTTCAAGAACGATTGGAAACTAGTTTTACTCCAATATCAAAAATACCTATAAAGAAATTCGACGATGGAAACTTCTTTAAATATACACAAAATCGTATGATTTCGATTTCACCTGACAATTCTACTTAAGCTTATTGGTAACAGCTGCAGCGTTTTTGCAGGTTTTCGGAATTAGCCGTGTTTTTAAAAAGTTAGGATTTCCAAATAAAATAGTATTACTTTTCATATTTGATTTAAGTTTAAAATTCGCCTAAGATTGTTTATTATAATTTCAATGCGTTGGTACATGCGTTGGTGTTGGTTTTGGGCTGAATATAAATCTTTCGTAAATTTCGGTATTTCGAATGAGTTAGGTTCTTTACTGTACATGCGCGCACAGATAAAGCATTTTCTTAATGGTGAGAGTAGTTGGGTCAAGAATAGATGCTGGCAAATTTTACCTTCAAATCTGGACGGATATATGTCTGCTTTCTACCAAAACGAAAAGCGTGCGAAACTAGGACCTTAGATAGCGGTGATGGCCCGCGTTAAACGGACTCAGGCAAATGACAGCTGAACTTGCACCTAATTTTAGCCATGGTGGTACTTAAGAAAGATTATGGGGAACGCTGACGATTAGGGATTTGTTATATGCCACCCTCCGGCAGGACACGGGAAAAGGAATGCCCACCGTCGTACAGATGGTCCTGCGCTAAACTCCAGCAAGATAAAATATTCCCCTGTACTGACCCCTACCTAGAACCATAACTGCAATTATCATTTTACATTTACCCATATCCTGAGACTTTACCCGACCTTAGCTCTACCCCTAATTGCCCTGGAATTTAGCTTAAAGCTACCAGTATTATGAGTGGTTCCTGTCCCCGTGTTCTGCGGGTATTAGAAGGGGCATATAAACGATCCCAACTCGACGATTTGACCGTCCTTTCCGATGATGTCCACCGCGGACCCCACAACATGGTGGCCGCAGAGACGGTGACTTGCGCTACATTTAACGCACCTTTCCTCTCTCGCCCACCGGGACCCGGCGTCAGGACTACTTTGACAAGACCGGAGGCGGGATCGCACGCAGGTGGCAGGTGCGGTGTGGCCCTGAGCCTAGACATGCCACTGCATCCCCCAATTGCGGCATTTTTCACTATGCGGTTCTTAGTACCGCCTGTGGTGCCCTGATCTAACCCTCGTGTGGGCCTAACGCATCCACTGCGCTGCCCTATCCAGGGTCCTTGCGCAGCTACAGACATGAAGCCTATTTTTATCTGCCGCTCTGAATAGCAATGTGGTCATTTCGCAAGTCGGAAGGAAAAATATGCTGATTGCTTCTCAGAGCTTGAAGACGTACCTGCCCTAAGTAAAACAACCTATCTGGAAAGAAAATACGATAATAATATATTCCTGTAACCAGAAAGTGCGCATTTACAAACGGGATCATTGAGAAATTCCACCTTTCGCGCAGGATATCCTGCAGATTGAACTACCGAGGACTTTCCTGACAGGTGCTCAAATAATCCATATCTCATTATTCCTGTCCTGCAAGCCAGCTCAGCCTTATTAGTACGCTAGTCTTTTTTACTCACTAAAGAGGCTTGCCTTGCAATCCCCAGGAAAGTAATCGCTACCAATCCAAATTGACACGTCTTGCTAGTCAGAGTTCAGGAGATATCGACTCATCCTTATAGCTGGTAGGTGCGTCCTTTATAGCTCATTCGGAGACCGCCCTATCAGAAATCCTCAGATCATTGGTTTGGTCCGCTTTTGAGATGTTTTACGGTTGTGTTAGTCCCACCATTTTGCGTAGTACGCTTTGAAGGTGTTTCAATTGCCTTGGAGTGTTGTGAGTTTTTCTCGGAATGCTCTGCTCACTCGGACCGGCAAACGTGCTGAATATAGGTTTTTGAGCACGTAATCCTTATTGACAGTATGTGCATTTTTCATGGTGCAGTCACATCCACTCGTCCGCAGTTTGGGTCGAAACTAAAGTTTTCTAGAATATGACTTGTTTACCGGCCGCGGATGGTTCAAAGCTTATCCCGACTATTTGTGTATCGGCATTTTCGGCTTCCCAGCCAACATGTAACCATTATTTCGCCGAAGGCAGTTTGCGTTGTTCTTTTTATTTTAGAAAGCTAACCGGACTGCTCGGTTTGTCCGGACTCGCGAATTTCCTATCTTGTGATTAACATGTTTTTCTATCGCAATTGTGGTCGGACTGCCCTTATCTAACCCCTCCTCCCGTCTCTTGTACTGCAGCCGTGTTACTTGAAATCTTTGCAAACTATCATAATTTGATGTCGTAATCATACCGACCCCGTAATCTTTCCTCGTCTCTTTACAC
The DNA here is from genome assembly GCA_017591395.1 of Schistocephalus solidus. Taxonomy (NCBI): domain Eukaryota; kingdom Metazoa; phylum Platyhelminthes; class Cestoda; order Diphyllobothriidea; family Diphyllobothriidae; genus Schistocephalus; species Schistocephalus solidus. The sequence continues at coordinate 43,930 of WEDG01004200.1, forward strand.
CGAATGACCTTTAAGTAGAAAAAGAAAAATAGCAGATTATTTTAGACATACCATTCCGCCTTCTGAACCCAAACCGCCGATCGGACTATTTGTTCCTGCATTCTTCCTCCTTGCTGTCCGTCTCTTTTGGGCAATATCCTTATGCCTACACCACCATTCCAATTTTGTTGTTTCTGTCCTAAAACCAGATGAACGAGGTGGACGCGTTTGCGGTGCTGGTGCAGTTGATGAACGAATACCGGCTGCGCGAGCTCTACAAACCCTGTATGTCCGAACTTGGTGTCCGCATGCACCAACTGGACAGTCTTCTGGCCGAACACCTGCCCGATCTGTACACCCACTTTGTGGCTCAGGCCTTCGCACCAAGTCTCTACGCCTCCGCTTGGTTCCTGACGCTTTTCGCCACCGCCTTTACCCTGCCCATGGCAACCCGTGTGATGGACCTCTTCATTGCCGAGGTAAGAGGTCTACGTCCCCTGCGCACAGCCCAACTTACGCGCATTCCTGTTTACATGGGCGTACGTACGCGCACACTAGTTCGACCGTTGTAGTCCGACTATGTCCACCGTATGCTCCATGGAAGGGTGGAGCAGGGACGGTGACTTGCGCGTGAATTAGTTTTAAGTGATAGTAGCCTTGCGCTGCAGCTACCGCACTCTCTCCTCCTCTCCCACCTGAGCCCGGTATCAAGACAGAGCCAAGAAGACCAGAAGCGGGAGAGGACGCTAGTGGCTGGCGTGGCCGGAGCCGCCCCTGGGCGTACCACCACACCTGGCTCGGATCCCACGAAGTGGGAGTGCCATAAAGGCCACATTAAGAAGGAGCCATTGCAGCCTGACTCAGTCCGCCAGTCAGCCACTCCACACAAAACACACATTGGACTGACCACGCGGTCCGAGTTATCCCGTCAGTTGGCAACCTTCCAAACCACGGCTTTTAGCGCACCGTGATAGTTTCAAGCGCGTCAGATTGTTCATAGTGAGGAACATGCGCTGAGCTGTAGACCTCACTCCCTCCCCCACCCCCACAGTTAAACCGCTGTCCGAGCCGGTCAGTTGTCTGATGCGGAAGCAGGCGCAGCTGCTGGTGACCTCGTCTACGTGTACTACGTACACGACCTGGCAGCCAAACACAAGCACCAGGATTTCACACAACAGGGGGTTGAACGACTTACATCTCACATGTGTGAGATAGCCAAAGGTCACGTTAAGAAGGAGCCATCGCAGCCTGACTCAGACCACCAGTCAGCCACTCCACACAACACACATAGGACTAACTGCAAGGTCTGAGTGTAATTGTCAGTTGGCAACCTTCCAACCGCGGTGGTTAACGTTACCGTACACTCTTCTCCTCCCCCACCTGAGCCCGGTCTCACGACACAGGCAAGAAAACCGGAGATGGGAGAGGTCGCAGATGGCTGGCGCGGCCGGAGCCGCCACGTACGCACACGACAGTTCGACCGTCGTAGTCCGACGATGTCCACCGTATGCTCCATGGAAGGGTGGAGAAGGGACGGTGACTTGCGCGTGAATTAGTTTTAAGTGATAGTAGCCTTAGGCTGCAGCTACCGCACTCTCTCCTCCTCCCCCACCTGAGCCCGGTGTCAAGACAGAGTCGAGAAGACCGTAGGCGGGAGAGGACGCAGGTGGCTGGTGCGGCTGTGTCCCCTAAGTCCAAGCCGCCCCTAGGCGTGCCACCACACCTCAGTCTTCGGCATTTGTTATGGGGGCGCAACCCGAATAACGCCTGCCATGCCCTAATGTGGCCCCCGTGTTGGTCCAACGCATCTACCACGCGGCCCGTTTAGGGGGCAACACACACACGACAGTTCGACCGTCGAAGTCCGACGAGGTCCACCGTATGCTCCACACCAGGTGGTGCAGGGACGGTGACTTGCGCGTGAATTAGTTTTAAGTGATAGTAGCCTTGCGCTGCAGCTACCGCACTCTCTCCTCCTCTCACACCTGAGCCCGGTATCAAGACAGAACCAAGAAGACCAGAGGCAGGAGAGGACGCAGGTGGCTGACGCGGCCGGAGCCGTCCCTGGGCGTGCCACCACACCTGGCTCGGATCCCACGGAGTGGGAGTGCCATAAAGGCCACATTAAGAAGGAGCCATTGCAACCTGACTCGCAGTCCGCCAGTCAGCCACTCCACACAAAACACACATTGGGCTGACCACGCGGTCCGAGTTATCCCGTCAGTTGGCAACCTTCCAAGCCACGGCTTTTAGCGCACCGTGATAGTTTCAAGCGCGTCAGATTGTTTATAGGGAGGAAAATACGCTGAGCTCTCGACCTCACTCTCTCCTTAACCCCCACCATCAGACACTGTCCGAGCCGGTCAGTTGCCTGATGTGGGAGTGGGCGTATTGGCTGACGGATCGGCGTAACCGTCTTCGCGCGCCACAGCACGACCTGACCCCCATAACGCACACACCAAGATTCACAAACTCAGGGGATATGGAGCAGCCATCGCCGTCTGACTCCCAGTCCACTGGTCAGCCACTCGACACACACAGCACATACACTGAGCCGACGGCGTGGTCTGGTGGAAGCGTCAGATTGGCAGACTTCCCAGCCACGGTTTCTAGGAAACCGTGATATACTCTGGTAAATGGTGATTGTGAGGGTGTTGTCGATGTATTGGTGTAGGTAGTGTGCGCTGATGTAGCTTAGCCTCCGGTGGTTTACCGGAGGTTGTCGTGGAGGCGCATGTGTCCTTATAGGCCCATGCGGTGTGTAAATATGCGGGAGCAGTGAGGGCAGTGAAGGCGGGCGCGTCGACTGTATGTCGGAGCCCCAGGCAGTGGTTCACCAGCCTCCGTGCGATGGATTCGCAGGTGACCGACCAGGCCGATGCGTGAGTTGAAGTTGCGGGCGCAGTGTGAGCAGGAGAAATCGGTAGAGGTTGGGGCGATGTCATTCATGGTAGTGGGGGTGTCAGGGGCGCTAAGAATGGCAGGAGCGGAGGGTGTGCATGGTGTATCGGTGTTGTCGGCATTGTGGTGAATTCCGCTGTCATGGATGCGCATGTGATCGAATAGGCCCATGCGATGAGTGAATGCGCGAGGACAGTGAGGGCAGTGGAGGCGACGATCTCTGCTGTATGATGGTGCTCCAGGCACTGGCTCACCGGTCTCTGTACGATGTATTCGCAAGTGACCGACCAGGCCGACGCGTGAGGTGAATGTGCGGTCGCATTGAGTTCAGCTTAGGAGAAATTCCACATTGCTGATGGTGATGGTGGTGGTAGTGAAGGCGAAGGCGGTGTTGGTTACGGTGGTGGGGGTAACAGGCGATAAGTAGATGGATGTGGTCTCTATGATGGTGGGAGTAATGGAATTGATGCCAGGAGTGAGGGTGGGAGAGTTAGAAGGAGGGTTGGCAGAATTTGACGTAGAAATTGGAATTGTCGGATTGTGTCCGATGAAGTCCAACCAGGCCGATTCGCGCAGGGAGAGTTAGAAGGAGGGTTGGCAGAATTTGACGTAGAAATTGGAATTGTCGGATTGCGTCCGAAGATGTCCAACCAGGCCGATTCGCGCGCGGAAGATGCGTTGACAGCGTGGGCATGTTGGCAGGGCCTGGGCATTGGCGGTGTTGGTCCGAGGCGCTGGTGACTTTCGTGCCGCTCTTTTGGCCTTGGCGGAGGCGATCCAGTTGGCCTCATAGATTGCTGAACCAGTCTTCACTGCTCTTCTCCATGCCGGTCTATCCTGGGCGACGTCCTTCCAGGTCGCCGAGTTGATTTGCAGTTGCTTCAGCGATTTCTTCAAAGTGTCCTTGTAGCGTCGTTTTTGACCTCCCTGCCGACGAGAACCCGTAGGGACATCTCCGTAGAAAAGTCGTTTGGGTAGTCGCTCGTCGTCCATTCTTACCAGGTGGCCGCTCCATCGCAGTTGCACTTGCCTCAGCATGGCTTGGATGCTGATGATTCTGGTCCGCTCCAGGACTTCCGTGTCCGGGATCCTGTCTTGCCATCTCAGCTTCAGTATTCTGCGGAGGCAGCTGAGATGAAAGTGATTCAGCTTCCTGGCTTGGTTCGAGTAGACGGTCCAGGTTTCCGCTCCGTAAAGGAGTGTCGTCAAGACGACGGCCTTGTACATCTTCAGTTTGGTGTTCAGGTGAATACCGTGGCGATTCCACACGGAGGCCTGCAGCCGGCCGAAGGCCTGGCTAGCTTTGGAGATCCGTTGGGCAACCTCGTCATAGATTCTCGTGTTGCGCGAAATCGTGCTTCCTAGATAAGCAAAGGTCTCCACGTTTTTGAGTTGAGCACCGTTGACATTGATTCGAGGAGCATTGTATTCCGCGCTGGGTGGCGGCTGGAGCATGACAACCGTTTTGGCTGTACTGATTGTTAATCCAAAATCGGCGCAGCCTTCGGCGAAGAGGTCCATGCTCCTTTGCATGTCCTCCTCCGTCACGGTGTTAAGGGTGCAGTCGTCCGCGAAGAGCAAGTCATGGACTGTAGTCGTAGACACGCGCGTTGGAGCCTGCATACGCCGACTGTTGAGAAGGCGCCCGTCAGTTCTGTAGGCGATGCGGATACCAGGCTGCTCATCACGGTAGGCGTCCATCAGCATAGCCGAGAACATGAGACTGAAGAGGGTGGGGGCCAGTACGCAGTCCTGCTTCACTCCGTTGGCCACTGCGAATGCTTCGGATACCGTCCCGTTGTCAGTGACGCGCGCCGTCATCCCGTCATGAAGCTGACGCACCATGTGCGTGAACCGCTCAGGACAACCAAATTTCTGCATGACTTTCCACAGTACGTCACGATTCACCGCGTCAAAGGCTTTCGTTAGATCCACAAAGGTAGTGTATAGGTGAGTTCGCATCTCCTGACACTTCTCTTGTAGCTGGCGGGCGGCAAAGATCATATCGGTGGTTCCGCGGTGTCGGTGGAAGCCAAATTGGCTTTCCGGGAGCAGGCCCTGCATTAGGTGACCGTTAAGACGATTGAGAAGAATGTTGAGCAACGAGATGCCTCTGTGATTATCACAGAGTTGCCGGTTCCCCTTCCGTTTGTAGAGATGGACGATGGTCGCGTCTTTGAAATCCTGAGGAACTTGTCCTTGGCGCTACATCTCCTGGAAGAGTGTTGTGAGTTCTGCCATCAGCCGGTGCCCACCGTGCTTGTAGACTTCCGGTGGGATTGCGTCGGATCCCGGTGCTTTACCGCTGGAAATCTGCTGCACGGCCCGGATGGTTTCTGGTACGGAAGGCGGCAGATCCAGGTCATTGTTCGTGTCCACTTGAGGGAGCCGGTCAATGGCAGCATAGGAGATGGCTGATGAGCAATTAAGGACATTTCTGAAGTGCTCGGCCCAGCGCTTCAGAATTTGCGATTTCTCTGTCAGCAGTGTTGTGCCGTGAGAGCTGAGCAGTGGTGCGGACCCCTTGATACACGAGCCATTGATGGCTTTGAAAAAGTTATTCATTTCATTGCGGTCCGCATACCCCTGGATTTCCTCAGCCTTTCGGATCATCCAGGCATCCTGCATCTCCCGCAGCCGTTGTTGTACAAGGCGCCGGCATCCGAAGAAGGCTGCTTTGGTGGCGTCAGTCCGAAGGTCCATGTAGGCTTTGTGTAGTCCATTCTTCTCCGCGAGTAAGTTGCTGCTGTCGGCGTCATTGTCGTCAAACCAGTCCTGGTGTCGACGGTGTGCGCGTCCGAGAACATCGAGGGCGGTGGACTGGATGACATTTCGCAGTTGACACCATCGTGTCTCCACGGTAGCGTTATCATCTGGAGCATGCAGGTCCTCCAGTTTCTCGGTTATTCGGTTACTAAAATCAAAACAGTGAGCAGGAAAATTTAATAAAAGACTATTTAACTTACATGGCGGCCTCTTACCTTGGGGCCTTCGTCGGGGTTGCAGTCGGAGCCTCATCTGGGAGATGATGAGGCGGTGATCTGTCCAACCATCGGCATCGCGGATCGCCTTGGTTACCAGCACGTCCTGTCGATCTCGCCTCCGGACGAGAACATAGTCCAGCAGATGCCAGCGCCGCGACCGAGGGTGCATCCACGTGGCCTTCTCCCGCGTCGGATGGCGGAAGAAGGTGTTGGTCAGCAGGAGACGGTGTTCCGCACACGTGCGCAGAAGAAGGAGGCCGTTATCGTTACAGCTACCGAGACCGTGGGGACCCAGCACTCCCTGCCAGGCAGCGTGGTCCGTCCCGACGCGGGCATTGATATCACCAAGGGCAATTAACTTGTCCTCTTTCGGCACAGTCGCCAGCAAGGCGTGCAGGTCCTCGTAGAATTTGTCCTTCGCCACATCAGAGCTCGTCATTGGGGGAGCGTAGGCGCTGATGATGGTGGCGAACTGGTCTCCCCGAAGAGGCAGGCGGAGGCTCATCAGGCGATCATTGATACCCTGCGGCAGACAGGGCAGACGTCCCACGATGTCGTTACGGATGGCAAAGGCAACACCAGCGTCGCGTCGCTCTGCCTTTGGCCGGCCGCTCCAGAAGAAGGTGTAGCCGGCCCCCACCTCTTCCAGCTGACCCTGCTCAGAGAATCGGGTCTCGCTGAGAGCAGCAATGTCCACCTTGTAGCGCGCCATTTCCCGAGCGACTAGCGCCGTCCTCCGTTCCGGCCGGTTGCTCTTAGGATTGTCTAAAAGGGAACTAACATTCCAAGCTGCTAGTGTAAGTGGACTCACCCGAGCAGCCTGGAGAGTATGGCGAGGGGGATGGGGACGGGGGGTATTGTTATTTTTTTGAGTTTTACGACCGCGTAGTTGGCGATCTGCGAGCCGCGGCCGGCTGGAGAAGACGTGAGACCCAGCACTTTTTTAGGGCACATTTTCTAGCCCCTTCCTCCGCGAGGAGTCAAGCAGTGCTATCCCTAAATAGGGCTGCTCGGACATCCCAGACGGCTTACCGAACTCCACTATGGGTCACGGATTTGTTTTAGTGGGAGAACGACCCGAGTTAGTCTGGGCCGCCTACGGCGTTGCTGTTGCCCCCAGCGTAGGTTTTTTGAGAGGGGGGAGGTGAGAAGTTCGGGAGTCAGACATACCGGGTGTGGAGGCACACACAACACCGGAGACCCTCACCTGGTTTGCCCGCCGGTCGTGACGGTTGCCCGGGGTGTGGCCGCTGGAAAGAACCCAACTTCGAGAAGCCACAAGTGAGAGTTGGGTACCAGTACGAGGCGGCCACAGAAGCATTCACCACCTGTACGAGACAAATGGAGTGACTAAATGCAAGCTGTGTGGTGCTGCCCCTAACTATTCCCCGTACACCCCAGGAGGCACACACGACAGTTCGACCGTCGTAGTCCGACGATGTCCACCGTATGCTCCATGGGATAGTGGAGCAGGGACAGTGACTTGCGCGTGATTTAGTTTAAAGCGATAGTAGACTTGCGCTGCATCTACCGCACTCTCTCCTCCCCCACCTGAGCCCGGTGTCAAGACAGAGTCAAGAAGACCGGAGGCGGGAGAGGACGCAGGTGACTGGCGCGGCTGGGTCTTTTAAGTCCAAGCCGCCCCTAGGCGTGCCACCACACCTCCATGTTCGGCATTTGTTATGGGAGCGCAACCCGAATAACGCATGCCGTGCCCTGATGTGGCCCCCGTGTTGGTCCAACGCATCTACCACGTGGCCCGTTTAGGGGGCACGATCAACATCTATTTTCAATAATTTTCCGACAGACACGATTACTGTCACTACCCTAGGAAATCTCGTGTAGCATCGAATTTACACTCTTTTGCCATCCTCACCGTAATGTTTCAATGACAAGTCAACTATAAGACTGCCAGAGATTGATTTAAACTTTGCACTGACCTGTCTTATTTGAGCAGGAATTGGTGTCCGTCTCTCACGGTTCACAAATCCTGTCTCCCTACCCGAATGTAGCAAATTACACTTATTGGGCCATCAGGTTGGTTAGCTCTATCATGAGGCTTCGTTGAGTAGTCATTGCGCCCTGGTTCTCTCTGTGGTTGATAACTTTCCAAACTATGCACTTCACCGTGCCGTTGGCCCATCGCTTCTATTATGGCTAAGAAAACTCGCACAGCGAACTTGGTCTTACTCTCTGTTTCCATCTCTTCGTAGACCTGTGTAGCAAAACCAATTTAAGTTGAACAGATCTGAGGCTTTGCTAGTGATCGTCGTGGGTTAAAGCCTCGTTCCACGCACTTTGAATCACTCTCCTTGTGGTTTAGATCTTGGCAGCAACAAACCTGGCCAACGTTGCCCTCCCTTATCGAAGTGCGCAATCCACGAACCAGTATCTTTTCTAAGAGGTTTTGTTATAGGGGAATATTGCACATAATGATTTAATGATATTTTGTAAGTATTAGACCAGATCTGTGGTTAATTTAGATTGTATTTGATTAAATTAAACTAGTGCAGTTTAGACTAACAAAGAATGGTGCAAGTTAATGTAAAGTAACTAAACTAGAAGTTTTCAGTGAACTCCATGTTTACGTCAATTCTATAAGAACACAAAAACCATTAGGTATTTTCACGAATCAACTTTTAGTTCTTATATTTTAGAATGGGAGCTAAAAAACGGGTTAGCTGTTTTACGTACCTAAACGCTCACGCGCGGCTGTTAACTGCCAGTGCTCAACAACACCTAGCTTGGGTGGTAAAATTCTATTCCATGTGTATCACGTGCAACGTCATTCATATGCGCACTCATCCTAGCAAATTAAAAATTCACCTGGAGGTAAGATTACCTAAATCGGTAGAAAAGACATTTGTTACGCTTAGCTGCATCGCAGCACGCTGTTGCATCCTTTTGCCTACGCAACCACGGAAACTGGAGAAGTACTGATTACAACGACAAGGACCACTAAAATGGCCTATTCCGATCTCTACTGTCTCCAGGCCGTCCTTATCCGACCCTACATCAAACAGATCTACGCCTTCACCCTCCATCCAATTGGCTATTGATCCAGAGTCCTGCCGTGCATCCTCTCAGCTGCCCTCGGAATTCTTCAAAGTCCGGCAGTGGCGGCATTTACCAATCTGACCTCATTACGGGACAAAGTGCGAGCGATTCCGTTCGGCCTTCCAGCTCTGGGCTACAGTGCTGAAACAGAAGACACGCTAGGTGTTGACAGAATCTTACCAGCAGAAGGCAAATAAAATATGCAGTGGATTTGCTGTCTCGTGAAACGTTGACCAACATTCTGAAATTCGTTTTTGTTTCGAAAAGACGTGGGTTTTAGTATTACTTATCGTGCAGCATAATCCTTAAATATTTCTGTGACGTCAATGTGCCGGCTTTTAATCGAGCTGCTTTCCAGCAGCCGGCAAAAACTGCATTGTAAACAATGACTGCTTATATGGTATAAGTTGTAATAACATGACCCACAAAGACTAGGGAGACTGGAATGACCATTTCTGGCTACTCAGCCGTCATCAGCCAGCCGTACACAACCCCAGGCGCTACGGCGCCCGAGGCTCGAATTTGCTACCTGTTGGCCGTGGTGCCGTGGTATAGAGCGTTAGAATTCGATCGTTGAGCGCTTTCTTACCATGGTATAAGTTCTTATTGGGTTTTGATTCCCGAGCGTGGAGCAAGAAGGGCACTGGCCTGACGTTTTGGTTCTCACTTGAAGCAATAATCAGAGACAGTCGCACTTAATGTAGCGGAGGCCAATAAATTTCTTGTTATAACGATCTTATCTTTTCTTCTGAACAGTTTCCTGGAACTCACCTTTTTCGTTTCAGTCCTGAACTATAAATTGTAAAAGACATGCTCAGAAATTTTATTTCTAGTGCTCATTTGGTAGAAACTTGCGTCTTTTTCGAATTTTATACTTGAAGGAAGCATATATTTCGGTTTTAGATTGTTTTAAATTATGAGGTTTTCAAGACCTTGAAATTTCCATTGATAAAGCCTCGTATATGTCCGTTGATTTATTGCTGCTTATGAACTATACAACACTGTTCAACTCCGCAGCAAAGTTTAATGAGTACCTTGCGATATCTTCCTTAAAGCACATATAAATGTGTGGATTCCCTTAGACGGAATGTATACAGCAAGTAATTTGAAAAGCCTAAATGCAATTGTACCGCCAGATCGGGTTCGAAATTATTCGGCGCTGGATTGTTTCTGTTGATGCAGGCGTAAGACAGGGCCTTTTGCATTTAATGCTCGGCATGCGAAAAGATCATGCTACGCCTTCTACGTCATGCCTCGAATAACCATGGCACTTAGGGTGTACTTTGCGCTAGTGTCCCTCTTTCACTGTCGGTGGACGCGGTCAAACTGCTTTGGAGGCCTGGTTATGGTTGCACGATAATTTGTGCTTTCTATGCCTTCTGCTGATGTCTGGCGCCTGCTTTGCCGTGTGCCATGCAACGTTTTCCTCCTCTCCCAGGCGAGGGCGAAATGCTTGTTCGGCCATTATGCCTTATCTCATTCTCGATTTGCCTAACATTGCAACATGATAGATGTGTGAAGGAAGGGTGTTCGGGCCTTATATATTGTGCAAATCGCTTCCGTTTCCCGAAGTTAGCGGTGGTACTTATTGATTTCGTGAACGAAATACCAGACACTGCGATGAAAACCGGAAGTGGTGGCTAATGTTGCATCTTAGAGCACGTTTTATACCTCGGGAAGTCACCGAAATCCAAAGAATGGAGAATTTTCCCTTCCCTCATCGACTGCCATTTCATCTATTCCTTCTGTGGTTGATGGTCGCCACCCCTGGTACCAACACCTCATCGGTTTGGCCGTAATAGGAATTATGTGGTTGCGTGATTGGTCCTAGTAGCCAATTTTGTTGCCATGCGCTGATTACCTAGTGTGGTTCTGGCGTCGTCCGCCAGGTAGTCATATTTGCCACGGGCTTTATAAGCAGAGGGAGGAAAGCGGGTGCGGTGGTGGTTTGAGCAGAGGTTACCTCTTCACTAGTCCAGTGTGGCTGCATATAACTATACTGGCTTGATCAAAGCCAATAATAGACCCTCATTGACTCCCTTAATCGATTCTTTCAATTTATCTGTCCCAGGAGAGCCGAGCGATTAACAGCCAGGACCATCCTAATTATATCTGGTGCCTAAATGCTTCTGAACGATGCTAATTGTTAGCGTTAAATATGTTTTTTATTGTTATGCTAGGCGCACTCTATCATAAGGCTTTTTGAAAACCATGATTTCGCTATGCCGTTGGCTTTCTGGACTTTTATTTTTAACTATGTCTGTTTTAGTGATTCTGACCCTCTTTCGTCTGTTAAAGGGGACTGTAACCACACCCATTTGGTAGTCTGCGTAACATGCTCACCAAAACAACAAATTAATCATTCAGTTGAAATATGTTCCACACACGATCAAAAAACTCGTGCATTCCTTCGTGTTGCGTTTTCGTCAAATGAGTATGGGTACGTGCATTGGCGTGAGTTAGTCTAATTATCGTCGTATAACCTGATTCTTACCCTTTACAGTAGCAGCCAGTCATGTTAGCAGCATTTTAACAGCCGCATATCAGCCTTTTGATCCGGGGAAAATGCAATGCTGTTCAGCGACACACTATACGCATTTTGGAGGTAGATCTCATTAAATAGAAGTCTGTATAGTGTGTTAGTTAATATGCTGCTAACTTGATTGATGAGGGCTACTACTGTAGAAGCTCGTCGGCTCCTGGGCTGCAAAATTTACATCAGCTGGTCATTTTACCGGACGTGCGACGGAAGAAGTCGAGTAGTTAAGCTGTTCCGCCCCCCCCCCCGCATGTACCGTACTGACTGTCAAACTAAGATGACGCATGTTAGTCTTCGTTACTTTTGATGTTATCAAAATCCGATTTTGAGGTTAATTAGTGTAATTCAATCGGGACTGTTTTACTCTTCGGCATGTTGCTTCTGAATTCGAAGGATACTTGTATTGATTTAATAGTTATTATCTAACCATTTGGCTTGCTCTAGCCTCTTTAGGGTTAGAACTTGCGTATGTGACCAGTCTTTTATTTTCTACACGTATACGCTTGGCTATATAATTACAGCGGTTCATTATAAGAAGCACACACGCCTGGTATTTGTGTTTGGTGAGAAAGGACTGTAGTGCTTACTTCGGCCCTTACCAGGCTTTTCGAGGGTAATGATCACCCTTTCTTTCCCCTTCTGCCTCCCCTTGGGAGGTCCGTGAAGGTTTTCTATCCAGTTGCTAATTTTTCCTACTGATTCCTGCAAGCGCTGGTTCTCCAGTTGCACTGTGATGAATTTGTAAATTAATGGCCATGTTGATGCGTGGTTGCAATGTGCGGTCGCAGTGCGGTAAGGTGTTACAGTCATGGGAGTTGAAAGATTTAATTTCCAAAATTCTGCTGGCGGTAGTGACGTTTTGTGTTGAAGGAGTTTAATTTTGCGGGTTCTCTTTACAATGAGTCCGGAGGTGTCCAAGAAGTTCAATTTATATACTGACAATCAGTTGGTAGGGTGCACAGGGTGGCAAGTATTAGACCTTCGTGAGGTTGATCCGTTTTCTTTCGTATCTTGCATACCTATGGTTTCGCCATGTTCAACTGTCTTCGTAGCTTCCTACTGGAGTTTTAATGGTAGTGCAACAGGCGTATCGATCTTGTGTGGAATCTTCCCACCGCTCGTACTTGGTTTGCTGCCGCTTAACTGCGGTCTTCATAGTATCCGTGAATCGTGTGTTTTGTCCGCCATGACTGCGATCAGCCGTAGCGAGCTCATCCACTCCCAGGACATGACCTCCCCATCGCAGCTGCATCTGCCTCACTCCTGCATAGGAATCGATGATGCCTGTTTTTTCCAAGACCATCGGTATCCGGAATCCTCTCATGCCACTTCACTTTTAGCATCGCACGAAGGCAGCTAGAGGTGCCTGGTTTTTTCGTAGAATGTGCACATCACCGTCCCTACAGGTTTGTCAGAATGAAAGCCCTGCACACCCTGTGCAGTTACCATGGCGCTGCCAAACGGCGCAACGTAGTCGACCGCAATGCGGTTGCCTTGGAAGATCTCGTTGGAACTTCCACCGTCCCACGGCGCAGAAGGTTGGAGCACTGGACTCCTACTCATCAGGTCGTGGGTTCGAGCCTCTGGTGGTGCACCACCTGAGGTTAAGTACTACCGCTTAATTATGGCTACTAAGCTAGAAATGACCATTCCAGTCTCCCTTGTTCTTCTGAGTTTGTAACAGTCGCAGGCGAAGCGGTCGACGCTCCGTTATCGCACCAATAATCAATTAAGCAAGTGATTCTTTTTTCATAGAAAGATTTATCACAAGGGGTTTATTTTCAAATGAAAGTTTTTGGGTTAATTTGGCTGTTCATAGACTCCCTTCAAATATTTATAACGCTCCTTTGTTAACTTTGAAGCATGGACAAAGCCCGTTGTCTTATTTTAATAAAAGGATAGGGACTACTGGCTTAACTTTCCGTGCTCGAGCCAGTGTCTTGTCAACTCCCTTTGCTGCCTATTTATAATTATCTGTTCACGTGAGACTTCATCAATTTGATGTGTATTATTTTTTTTATAATTACGTTGAGCATCAAGTGAGGCCGGTGTAAACATTGCGCAAGCAAACGGTCGACGGCCGCGACCCACTTAGCAATGTGATTATGTAAGCGCAATGTATGTAAGACGTTTGCATAACATATTCAGAAACTTTGTTCATCAGCCGGCGGACAGCAGTAGCTCGACGCTCTGCGTTCCCTTTCCGTTTTCCGGTTGTTCTAACGGAAAGACTTCAGGCCATTCACAGAGAGACCTGGGTTTGCTTTCTTTGACATTACCGCGTATGTAGCCTAGCTCACCGTCTCCAAGAAGTCAGACTGAGGCACATGTGGTCTATTTCCCATGGGATATTCTGCGTAATTCGTTAGTTCTGACTGGGAGTGATTTATGCATTTCCGTTGGACTGTTTCTAGCCTCCGGGAACAAAGATGTCGATGATTATACCAGCTACTACTGCCCCCTATATGAAATTTTCCCTTCTCTGAGGTCCTCTTTTACTTCACGTATTCTTCAACCCAAAGCGCAATTGATATTAACTGTGAGAATTCTTTTCAACAGATGGCATTTTTTTCATTACATCTAAAGGGAACCTTATACATCTGTGAGCAGTTTGTTTGTGCCTTAGCCATTGTGTCGGATCCCTGGTGTCGTTGGTTTTGCTAAATGCTGCCACTTCCTCGAGCTGAGTGAGACCAATTATGCACAAATTTTCGTCACTGTAATACAGTTGACACTCTTGAGAGATAAAACGGTGCTTTAAGTTTGGCATTTTGGAAGGCTGGGCCCCCCGCCCTCTGTGCTGAATTCATGCTGTGCTCTTCCTCAAGTTGGCCACCATAGCGACTAAAGTCGGCCTCGTGTGTATTCGAATACGGGCGCATGCGTGGTTTTATATCAGGGTCCTTTCCCACCTCACATCAGAATGGCATTGTCGTGCCATTGGATCACGAGGTTGTGAAAAAAGAGTGCAGTAGATGCCGCGCGACCTTGTTGCACTGTCATAACTCTGACGTTTATAAGCCATCGCGGCACCTTAGAGGTTGAGCCTTCAGGGGTTGCCGTCTGAGAGTGAGAACCGGGCTGCAGTGTCTCCCTAGGCCACTAAACTGCTACGATATCCGAGTAAGTTAAACCTGTTTTGTGCAGTTTAAAGGTTCAACACTTGTGTAGCTCATGTACACGGAGCTTGTTTCACCACTAAGTCGTCCAAGCCCGTCTTCAGTCGTCCTGCTCTAGGACCCATGGTGAATGTGGGCGGTGATAATGGTTTTGCTGCTGCTCGATTCACCCTCACAGTAAGGATCTTCACGTGGGTAGGTTCCCCGTAAGTAATTGCGGATCTTCTGGAGCATGGCAGATGATCTGTTGGATTGCTAAACCACGCAAATACTTCTTTACTCGGCAGAGCAGGTGGAGCAATCCGCCCAGAATCCCTTGTAGTCGGTCAAGTCCACATCACAAGTCGCCTGATAATATTTAGACCAACTACTGCATTTAAACTTGCGGATCGTCTTTCTGTCGGTCAAGTTCGAATTTCCTTTTAGATTTACCGGTTTTTTTAAAGTGGTCAGAACGCTGTTAGGAGCAGTCGTTAGCACTCTCAGTCCCACCCGAATTTCACAAAAGTCTTGAATCACTTCGTTCCATACGTTTCTTTTCGCACTCAGCCTAAAGCGCATTTGCCCTCAGCTGGCTAGCAGTTTCTTAAGAATTGCTCAGAAGATACCGTCCAACCCCACCGAGGCTGCACTCACAGCTCACTGTCATTTTAACTCTTTACCAGACGATGGTCCGGTACAGGAGCACCACTGATGACAATTGAAACCTATCATCAATGACCAAATTATCTAGGTGCCAAAAGTCATCTTGATTGTCCTCCTTTACAGATGGTTGTATTTTTAATTCCTGCGCAATTTGTCATATCTCCTAGCTGCATCAAGTAAACCTTTACTGCTGAATTCTTTACCGTACTGGCTACAAGCTCAGACAGCGAGTTTCGCCGATCTTGTGCCGCTGCATGTCGCAGCTGCGAGGGGTTCGGCTCATAAATAGGTCCCCCAGCATAGCCAATGTGGTTTCTGGTATGTACTGCAGTTTCCATACTGCTCTTGTAAACTTAAAGTGAATCCTTCGTAACAAAGCTTTCATAAGCTCGCTTCGTTACTATCAGTGGTACAGAAGTCTGTTAAGGCAGCATGCAAAATTTGCTCTCCACCCCTTAAATCTCAGGAAGTTTCTTTGGAAAAATATTATTTTAAAGTAGAATTCCTACTGTCGTCCTGGTGGGGGTTAGTTAATATTTTTTTTTGGCTCCCAGTCTGATAATCATAATTCGAGCAGTTAGCAAGGATTTTGCTCTGAAACCTGGATTTGTGACAGCCTTGTTTCTAAGTACCGTCTTTTAGGTACTCGTCATCTACACAGCTGCCGCTCGAGTAATTTCACTCCTCAGGCGGTGTCGTAGCTGAACTTTATGCCATGACCTCGTTGCCAGTATTCTCGGCACCCGAGACCATTCACGGTTCGCAATATCTTTCATTTTGCAGAATTTTTTTAATCAGCTGCTTGTTCGAGAGAGAATCCGTAACGTCAGGCCAATAAACAGCATGTTCCAGTGATCGCTTCTTCTTCTCTTTCTTCCTATTCTTCTTTTTCTTCTGAGTATTTTCTCTCTTTGCTTCCAGGGCATGGACTTTATTTTGCGGCTGTCGCTGGCAATCCTTACACAGTTCGCTCCTCGCCTCATCCAGATGGATATGGAAAGCATGATATTTGTAAGTCAATTTTTTGGTTCCTATCACCTCTCCTACTTCTGTCTGCCTCACGTGGTTACATCTTCCTTGTCCCCTTTTCGCAAATGTATTACTCCTCAAAACTTTCCTGGCTCACGAGCATGTGGATGCATGCAAAAACATGATTTAGTGCCTATTAAAGTGAAGATAACGTGCGTCCACATGGACGAACATATCTCCTTATCGTCAGCTAAGAACCATCAGGGTGCCTCTTATTTTCTTCTTTCTGAAAAGCCTCTTCATTTTTTGGGACGGGTAATATATTCTACAAGTTTATAGTGATTGGCTTGAGTAGGGGATGGAAGGTGGAGTCTCAATTTAACAATATAAGACGGTTATTAAAATTGTTCCCACGTTTCTCTTTTTCCTCTTTATCTCGACCGGGTAGATTAATTTCGGCAAAATAACCTAGTAGGTTGTCACCTGTCGGCTGTTCCGGGCGTTAAGTTTGATCGTCAAAACTTCCTCCTCCGAGAAAATACTAATTGTCAGATTCTAATGTTTCTGTTGCGCTCGATTAAATAGTACTTTTTCCATCAAAGTTATTCCTTGTTAATTGTAGCTTTCGTCTCGTTTTTCTAATCCCAGTTCCTTCAGCAGACCGAATCGACCGAGTGGGAGGACCACGGGCGCATTCTCTTTGAAACTGCCACTGCACTCAAACTTAACCAGCGGAAGCTCAAAAAGTAAGTCAGCATTTTCTGGACATGGTTGAATTAAATGGCTCCCTAACCAGAGCGTGAAAACAGGAACCGTCAGAAATACAGGTGTTTTTGTGCTTAACTCCAGGGAAGATAGGATTAAGTTTAGCATCAAGGTAAGTTAGGGTTAAGTTCAAGGATACAGTTAGGGTTAGTGCTAACAGGTTAGGGTTAAGAATAGGGTTACGGTGTAGGTGTACGTTAGGGCTCCGGCATGTTTACCCTTCTAGAATTATACGCAGGAAAACTTGTATTACTTGGGCAGGGCGTCCTTATACCCGTGTCCTGCTTAGGGGGCCGTATAAATAATCCTTACGTTTTGCCTCTTCTACTGTTCCCTTCCTTTTAAGGCATGTAATTTTTATTAACTGGGTTCGTTGGGAATTAGCCCCTTCCTTGATCAGAGGTTACGCTCTTGTACAGTTTCGCTCGGGTAACTTCGACCGCGATACAAATTTCCAGCCTGGGAACCGTCATGTTACTTTATGTTAGGTACGGTTCGCCAGTTGACAGGTGAACTTTCTATGAAAATGGATGCTGCCCAACCCTCGGCGTGCACAATCTACTTACCGAACTGCCAGCGGTGTGTAGCAGAGACTTTTTTAGAGATAACTGACAATAAAACAGCGGAGCGTTCCAAAGATGAGGTTACGAAAGGAATATGACAGGGCTTAGTGCAAGTTTATCGGGTTGATTTTCGTTCGATTGAGTTCTAAATACTGACATGCATACACCTCGCTCGCCGATTTCCGAAGTTACTGCGCTCCGTCTACAAGACACGGGGAGGAAAGGAGCCAAAGCGTCCTATGGTGCCTATACGTTCCGTAAATCGTCGATGGCTCGAATTTGTGCAGGATTAACTAGATTGGCTCGTACTGTCATTAGCAGTCGGAATTCTCTCTCAAGTGCCTTAGCAAATCTTTGACGGAGGAGTGTCTAATGTCACTCCAAAAGTTCAGAAGACACTTTGCTCACTTTATAACTCCATCTCTAACGACCGCTAGGAAAGCCCCTGGGAGCTCATGAACGCTTCAGACATCGCACTTTGACGTACGATTTGCCCCCTTACCAGAGATGCTCTAGGAGTTTCCTTGCATGACTAGTGCAAATATTTATGGTCGTGCTTCACCTGCGCGCTTTTTTAACTTCATTTGGTAGGCGTTAATTCATTTCCTATTGCGCTATACCTTTGCACTATGTGTATATTTATTTCCTCTTGTGTCCCGTCGCTGC
Source organism: Schistocephalus solidus (assembly GCA_017591395.1). Taxonomy (NCBI): domain Eukaryota; kingdom Metazoa; phylum Platyhelminthes; class Cestoda; order Diphyllobothriidea; family Diphyllobothriidae; genus Schistocephalus; species Schistocephalus solidus. The sequence goes on from WEDG01004200.1 coordinate 62,117, forward strand.
ATCTCTGCGTTATTTTATTGCCGACGCCCTCTGTTGGAATTTCTGCGTCCATTGACTAACCTTGGCCAGTGCCTTTTTGGGCCAGTCAGTCAAAACCAGACACTCACGTGGGCTTGAAATGTCTCTCAAGTGCATATGATTGTCTGTTTATTAGAGATAAAGCTAGAGACACTGGAAACGACATTTTGCTTTTGCCGACAGTCCTGGTCTGTCGGCCATACACTGCGGACGGCAAAAACCAGAGGTTAGAGGCTGTGTGCAGTAGCTCATTGGACAAAATATTGTTCAATTCGAACCATATATTCACCATTAGTAGGCACTGGATGTCGCGCGAGGGGTGCCGCATCGATCTAGCCCGTTTTTATTCAGCGCTTATGGACGAAGCGTTTGATTTTGTGACTTCATTCACCCGCGACACCAGACTGTAAGCCACTAAGGCTTGATGTTCGCAGGGCAATGGGCCTCATGTGTGAATTTACACATCTCATCTAAGTGCATCTTGCGCCACTTGGTGTCGCGTATGTTGCACGCGTAGACGGACCGATGAGCTTCACTATTCACTTCATCCACAGCACAGTAGCATACACGTGGAAAAAAAATACTGGGGCCGATATTTGGGAATCTATCCTTGGGAAAAATTTGTGCCATGATAAATCTGAGGTGCCTGAATGTATCATGAGACGCTATTACTTATGATTGGGAAGTAAGTCAGCTTATGTGGTATTTTTAACACTCCGATTTGAGTTTCACACGGTAGTATTTCCTTAATGTAACCTTCATTTCATTCGCGCTTATTTGAGCTCCCAGCATAATGGCGTATTTGGTACTGTGCACGTACTTGGAAGGCTCATATAGCTTTGCGTTCACTCATGTGGTCTCTGTGTGTATCAGTGTTTTTATTGTGCGTGTTGCCAACTGACGGGATAACTCGGACCGCGTGGTCAGCCCAATGTGTGTTTTGTGTGGAGTGGCTGACTGGCGGACTGAGAGTCAGGTTGCAATGGCTCCTTCTTAATGTGGCCTTTATGGCACTCCCATTCCGTGGGATCCGAGCCAGGTGTGGTGGCACGCCCAGGGGCGGCTCCGGTCGCGCCAGCCACCTGCGCCCTCTCCCATCTCCGGTCTTCTTGACTCTGTCTTGACACCGGGCTCAGGTGGGGGAGAAGGAGAGAGTGCGGTAGCTGCAGCGCAAGGCTACTATCACTTAAAACTAATTCACGCGCAAGTCACCGTCCCTGCACCACCTGGTGTGGAGCATACGGTGGACCTCGTCGAAATCGACGGTCGAACTGCCGATTGTGCGTGTTCATATGAGTCATCCTTTAGGTTAGTCGCGACGCATTCGTCAGACTTTCGCACTGTTTTCGTGCCCTAAATTTTGCGTAATCTGCAAAGGGTTCTTATCTGTTTTTACCTTCATTGATTTATTTTAGGCTTCGGAACGAGTACTTGACAGTCAGGAGCCAGGAACGGGGCGAACAGATTGAGCTACGGGTATGCTCTTCAGCCTTTTAGTGTCACACTGTTTTGTCTTTTGGAAGTCATAGGTGACCTCTTTTTCTGAATAGCTTCTTGGGCAAACTTTCAGTACCCCTTTATTGGCTTTAATACAACCTTTTTTTTAAGTTATCCACGTTTACTCACTCACCTGCGACAAATTGTGAACGCGTTTTCATCGGACTGATAATTCATCTGTCGGATCGGACGACGACGAGCACTTCCTGGCAAGCCAAGTATAATTTCTGCGTGTTTTGAATTATAGTGACGCAGATCAGTACGGACACTATCTTCTTCATACAACCACCATCTCTAAATAACAGGACGCAACTTAGTCGAAAGAAGATAAGCATTGGTGTGGTGTAGGCCTGTGCCGTTGTGGAAGAAAATCGATTGACCTTTCCACACCCGCTGCTGTAGATCATCGCGCGTATGGGGGTGCCATTTGTGATCTCTTCGAGACCAGCTAGATCATGCAAGATCACAGTCTTTTTAAGTATAAGTACTGTTCTGACATTACTTCAGTTTTCGAATGCCATGCTCCTTCTGATCCCTCTGCCCGCACGAGCAAATTACACTCGCTCTTCTATTACTCGGGCGAGATTTGCCATAAGACTGACTTTGGGGCCGGAGAACCGAGTTTTATCGAAAATTGGCAACACTTCAACCCACCAAAAGTTGGACGTCAAAGATCGTTCGAGATCGGCTAGGTTTTCGCTATCTTCTATTCCGAGGAACTATTAGCCAGACTCGGCCAAATCTATGTGGTTGCACATTGACTGCCCTGACATATACCGTAGATTCCCTATCTCATTAAATCTCAACCGAAATTCTGAAATGTGTTTTTGTTTCAATCATGCTACTTAAGTAGGGTTGTCGTATTGATTATTTTGCAGTCTAATATCAAGATATTTCAGCCATAGAAGGATACTAGCTTTTGAACGAGGTGCTTTCTGACCGCCTGCAAAAAGCATACTCTGTAAAAAAATGGCTACTTAAGTAGTTCGCAATTTCCTCATTGATTTTCAACGCTCTTACTAATTCAAATATATTTTCCAGAAAACGCGCATAAAAATATTATTTCTTTTACTCATTTGATAGCAAATTACGTCCTCCTCAAATGTTATGCTTGAAGAAAGTGTATCTTTTGGTTTTTGAAAAGATTTAAGTTGCCCAATAATTTTCAACCATTGCACTTGATTTCAAGGTTTCAAAACTACATGCTCTGTACATTCTGTGTAAGGAAAAGTCAGAAATTTCTCTACGGCATGTAGAAGAGGTCACACAGTTCCCACAAAATGCTTAATGGATTTGGATCCTGTTTTATACATCATAGGCAAGATTAATAAATTGACGGATACAATGTATTATGGATGAACATTTAAAAGTCTTTAAGAATTTATTAATTACAAACTTTTTAAACCCTAAAGTTACCCTTCAAGTATAAAATCTGAAGAGGACGCAATTTTCCATCAAACGAGTACATGAAATAATATTTATTGCGCGTTTTCTGTCAAATATATTTGAATGAATAAGAGAATTGCCATCAATGAAAAAATTGCATACTACTTAAGTAGCCATTTTTACAGAGTATGCTTTTGTGGGCAGTCAGAAGGAAGCTTGTTCGAAAGCCGACATCCTACTGTGACTGAAATATCTTGGGATTTGGCTGCACGATTAATTAATACGACAACCCTTATTAAGTACTTTGTTTGAATCGAAAACGCATTTCATAATTTTGGTTGACATTTCGTGAGATCGGGAATCTACTGTAGTGGCCGTCGCTCGCGCATTACAGACTTATGTGGCTGCTACGTAGAATGCAACTTTGGCTCCTGTCCTGTCTTAAAACCTCAATTTGTCTACGCATTCGTGCGCTTATCTGGTCAGCACTGAAAGTGCACTTATGCCTTATCGACAGCATTCGTGAACATATAAACGTCACCCACATCGCTTTGTACCTAAAGAAAACTCCGAGGACTCACTACACATATAAAGTCTCTCAAGAACTACATTCGAGTACCCTGAACTGTTCATCAAAATTTTGTTCATCGCTTCCGTGAGTTACGCCACACACTGTGTCCTTTGCACGTATTTGTGATACTTCACTGATCGATCTGTGTGGCCCTGTCCGCTCCACGTTTCATTGGCTAAATTAAATTTCCATGTTTTCTTCCGGTGAGTGCAGGAAACGGAACCGGGTGGTGGACAATTGTCACCATGCTATTATACTGTTGGGACTGTGGTTGTTTTTACAGGTAACCGATCTGTGTTGTCAGTGTTCATTAGTCTCCGGAGTTATTGCGTCTGAGTCGTCTGTATCCCGAAAGCCCACCTATTGCGCATCTGGCTAGTAGCTTAAACTAAGGCTAGAAGGTAGACTCCATCTTCCTCGGATGCCTGTTGTCTCATCCCGTTGGGGGCGTCGATGATGTTGATCATAACTGCTACGATGCTGATATTGATGACGACGAAGGTTTTAATAGCGCTTGTATTGACGGAGAAGGCAAAGAGAAAAACGCCATTTACAAATGTATTGGCAACTTTTTTCGTTGACCAATTGTCACGCTTTTACTTCCAGAAAGACCTGGCTGCTCGTGCCCACTCTTCAACTATTTCCCCCTCTGCTGTAATTCTCCCCGTCCTATGTTTCTCATTGCTTATTTTAACATTTTCTTAAGGATTATAAATTTGTATTCTTGCGTTTATTTTATTGATTGCCTATTTATCATTAAACCCTGGCCCATTCATTTAGCTGAAAGATTTTTCTATTTGGCGTGTTGTCTTTTCTGCATAAGGGTATTTCTTGATATTATCTTTTTTCCGTTTAGAAAATTACCTAAACTAATCACTTAAACTTTTAATTTGTTTCGCAAATTGCAGTTCATCCTGACTTGTTTTACCTCGTCCGCTGATGTACTGCATTTTCAACTTTTTTTCCTCTCCCTCCCAGCGCCTTCGAACAGAAAATGGTCTGCTGATGCAGCGGTTAGCTCGCATGGAAGAGGTAACCAGGCTTCCTACAATTCCTATGCACCATTTTTGCGTATTCCCATGTTGCTGTGGACATTCAAGCTCTAAAACTGTTCCGCGTTGATGAATCACTGCTCGCAGCCTGTATTCCTGTTAGAGGCAAGGGTGTGTATGCGACAGAGTTCATCGCGAGGAATGCTGCTGAGCCAGGTGCACGCGTCAGAGAGAGGTTAATATGTCGTCCAGACTCCGGGGTGGGCTAGATTACAGGGTCGAAAGTTGCGGATCCCATCAAGGTATAAATAGAAGCCAATTTTCTATTCGAATGAGACCAGCGCAAGTACTACCATCATGATTCCGGATAGAGTAAAGGACTACTCACCTATTCGGTTTGTAATCCACTAGCTGAACTAAGAATCCTCTTCGATACACGACAGGATGTTGTTAACAGTTTTTCCCCATTCGCGGACACGATGAGTCGCTGGATGAACATGGAGATAAAACCAAGTGGAATTTTCATGTGGTTTAGAATCGGTCACATGCAGTTGCGTTGCAATCCCATCCCGGACACTTGTGTGTTAACTATAGTGAGTAGACGCTCGGTTACAGGACTCACTCGTTCCGTTGTGCCTTGGGGCTCACTCTCGAGCCCCGCCAGCAGTCTTACGGCGGCTAATGATATAGGTAGAATAACATGACCAACAAAGACCAGGGAAACTGGGATGGTCATTTCTGGCTTATTAGCCGTCATCAGTCAGTCATACTCAACCCCAGCTGCCGCAACGCCCGAGACTCTAACTAGCGACCTGTTGGTTAGAGGTTCAACGCGCTTCCCACTGCCACGAGCTCGTTGTCTTGCCGGTCGCGAATTTGAATGCCGCAGTGCCTGGAGTTAGGTATGGCTGGCTGATGACGGCTTGTAAGCCAGGAATGGCCACTCCAATCTCTCTTTGTCCGTCATGCTATTCTTATCTGTATTCGATTTAGTAGGTGTACGTTAATCACCTCCACATTCAGCGTCCATTCCTGTTTTGGCGAGAGGAAAGACGCCAGTTTGGTGGGGACGGGTTTCTTGCAGATGACCGATGGCAGTCAGAGCCCTGGACGCGCTGAGGTTGCCAGGTCTGTGCGAAAGATGATGTGGGCACGAATTTGATACGCGTTTGTTTCACGCGTCAAACGGTCAGCATCAGCATGAGGCTTGGTGATGATGGGTGTGTGAATACCTGCGGTTTCCTGCCATTGGAGGGGGATGCCTTCGTGCTGCATGTGCTCAAAAGGCGTGATCACGTGATACCTAACATGTCATAGGTCCCGTGATCGGAAGGCTTACACGCCCTTGAGGCGCTACGGCAACTTCTGAAATCAAGGTCGACCTCCTTCTCCCCCCCCCCCTCCCCACCATGTTGGCTTGTCGCACTCTCCGGCCTCAGCCCAATATAATTAGGTACTGTTGCGGTTGCATTCCCTTTGAAAATACTTTCAGTTGCTCAAAATTCGCAGAAACTGTTACCCGCAGCCCGTGCATAGGGCTATTTCTTTGGCGTGGCTTCTTTGAAATGTAATTTAACTAACTGGTAAACCTTATATGTAACGAAACCTTCTCAAATACGGCTTTCAGCACAGTGGACATTCACATTCAGGGGGTGACGTTCCCTGATCCCCCGATTGCTAGACGGGAAAGTGTGGTTATCCTTGCTTTATCCCACCTCGTGCCCATGTTGTAGCCAAACGTGAGCGTTTAATCATCAAATGGGAGCTCTTCGCGTAAGCTTAGTTATAATGTATAGGCATGCATCCTCAGTGTCAAGTTCCGCTTTAATATACTGATTGGTATTAGTCATAGTTTAGTAAACTTGGGGAATGGGTTTTTATTATATTAGTTGTGATGTTTTGACTGATAGTTTAATGTTATTGGTGTCGAAAGTCGACAGAACATCCCAATGGGTGATAGATATCGGTCAAAGTGTTGGAATTGGCGGATGTTTTCAGTACATTCATGCCTTCTCTGCCAGATGCACAACATATGGCGGTGAAGTTCAGGGAAGCACATTTTAATTGGTGTTTCACTGAAATCCAATCTTTGTTGTACTTGTAGCATGGATCGTATTACTGTATTCGCCCATATTTTCACGAGGTTTCTTCGGAATTTTGAGTACGGCGAGTCCCCAACAGCTGCTCGGATTGTTTGTTCGAGGTCGTCTCATCTAGCACTTTGGCTCGAGCCTAACCACAAGGCAGTAGTTGCGGCAAGTAAACTTATTAAATGACGGTAATGTCACAGTGCTTTCATTTGGCTTTGGGGCCTTTTTAGAAGGCTTTCTGCGTGACGGACTATACTTCTGCGCCCTGGTTGCACTGTCGCTGCTGGTCCGCAACTGCTTATTCGTGAAATCCGGGAGTTTGCTTATTTCGCAGCTAACCTTATCTGAAGGCGTTCCACTGTCGGCCGATTGTGGGCGCGCCGGCTAGACAGCAGCTAGGCTAACAGGAAGTAGACTGCAGGCAGCTGCTGTCTACGCCTCTCGTATCTCTGCCAATCGCATCCCCTCCCCCCACACTTTGTATATTTCTACGGTTGGTAGTGAGAGCTTGCTTGCTTTTCGGAGCTAAACCAATCTGTGAATCCGTTAAATGAGCATGCCTTTTCAACATCTTCGCCCACCATTCTAATCGTTTTCATGCCTGCGAATTTAACCTTCTTCCAAATAAACAGTTATTTGAAGTGGTGTCTCTTGTACCAAAACCTTTCGATGGTTCATTCTGTTCTGCTTTTGATAGGACAACAACTATCTGGCCAGCCAATTGGTGGACTGCAACCTCCAACGGGCCCAGCTTGCCGAGGAGGTAATTCGATTGCGGGGCAGCGTTGCCAGCATGTACGCCAGGGAGTCGACCGCCACACTGGCATCCGCCTCTGAGCCGTCCACCGTTTCCGCTCTCACTGCCAACGCCAGTACCGCGCCCGCATCTTCCTCCGCGCTACCTGATAAAGTTCCATCAATTACGGGGGTAAATGGAGTGAGTGCAACCTCTCCAGATTCAAATGCTTCCCAGCTGGGGGACATGTGTTAGATTTCTCTCTCTCTCTGCCTGCCACCACCTTATTTGCTTAGAAAATGCGCCAACCTCCCCAAATATGCATCAAAGCGGCACAAACCTGTGCGTCCCTTTCGGACCCGGTTTTATTTTCTTTCTCACCACTACTATTTTCCATGACTTCTCATGTATGCCCGAGCTCTTTCTTTGATATATATTCCCTTTTCTTAGTCTTATTTTGCTTATTTGTTCTCCCCTGTATATTTATATTTCTTTTACCTTATCAAGCGCCGTTGTCCGCATAACTTCCTCTGTTTGAGCTGTATTTCCGCCATGGCATTCGCATGTCCTTTTATCGCCAAAACGAGATGCATGTTCCGCTGGTTTATTTTTTCGCAGACATGCACCTTATTACTTATTGTCTTCCAAATAAAGAGCCCTGTGTTGATTATGTTGTCTATGGGTCGATTTTGTTTTTACCTCCAAATGTACGCAGTTTCTAGTTTCAAGTAGTGACTTCCGTCAGTCCACAATCCTTTGGTTCTTTCATTGGTACGTTGTCGCTTTTTATCGGATTATCCACACATGGCTAAGCCGGATTTCGTTCTAAGTTAATCTTTTGACCTTCTGACTTGCCTCCCCACATGATTCTTGTTTCGGCGCAACCTTGCTTTTCTCGTCTTTCGCTCTCTTCTTCCAGTCTGATTTTTGTGAACTTTCACTCTACCTATTTTGCCGTTAACCGCTCCAATTCGCCGTGTTTCTTGAGCTCTGATCATGTTTTTGCCATCCTTACCTCGCTTGGGAGTCACTCCCCACCAATCGCGCTCTCGCCACGAGAAGCTACCTTTTGTAATTACCGCACGACCTTTCAAGCGAATATTTGTTTTTTTCCAACTTATTAATGCATGGCGGATAGGTTGTTTCGCTCATCTCACCACTTGAATACTCTTTTTATTCATATTTGCTATGATTTCAGTAATGTCACCCCAATTTCTGTACCTTCCTTTGGATGCACTGGCCATTAAGTGACAGTCTTGGGGAAGACCAAATTTTCATTTGCCGACTTGCCTTAAAGGCATAATTTCCTTACTTTGTACGACGACCTCCCATGCTTGGTAATATCAAACTTTCTAACCTATTTGCCTGCTCTTGACAATCAAAAAGACGAATTGTGACCTACCTGTTTGGTTTATTGTGGGCGCACTCATTGTTGAAGTAAGAAGTGGCAATGGCTCTTTCAAAAAGCTAAGTCCTTGTCTTCACTGCTGGACTCTGGATATTTTTTTGTGAATTTTTCCCATCTTTTTTGAGGAAATCTTAGGACAATCCGACTCGATTCTTCTTTTTGCCTCGTCTGATTTGCCTCTTCTTCAAATCTGATTCGTCCGCTTTTGCAGACCACTTATTAAGTTCACCCAGCCGCATAATACCTTCTTTTATTCGTCTTTTCCACCACATTTTCTGGCTCCGTTTGATTGTTGGAATGCAGGTTGAAATATTTCTATTGGCAGAGAAGCGTTCGTGTCATTTGTTTGCTCTAATCCGCGCATGCTCCTCCTTTCGCCGCTCTAATTAACCGCACCTAGGCTTCATTCTTCCACTGAAAATAATAATTTCCTCATGATGTCTCTGCCTTCTCCTAAAAGTCCTCTTCCACGCTCTGAACTACAGGCCTCTGCGACGGCTTCTCCGGAATCCGATTTGCTTCGCGAGAGGGACTCCAGCACATCCGGAGCGGCTTCCTGGACTTCCCTTTCGTCCTGCTCCGGTCGTGTTACCAGCGATCGTCTTATGATTGAGACAATTAATCAACTGGAGACTGATCTTGTCCATATCCGTGTTCGAGAGGCCGAAACCAGCTCTAGTCTGCGGGGTGCCAAGGCCAAAATTCGTCTCCTGGAAGAGGTTAGTCTAAGTCACCTTCACCTTAAAATTCCTTGACACAGCCTTGGTAAACCAATCTATAATGAGAGCTCTAGCTTCGTATTGAATCGTCAAGTTTGAAATGTGTATTGAGGTATTTAGTGGACTTTGAGGGCTTCTTATTTCATTTTGGTATCATATTTTGTTGGTAAGCTATCACACTTTTCCTCTTTCTAAATCATGCTTTGCTTTAAAAAAATAATAAGTTTTTTTATTACTCTTTTTAAAGATGGAATAGTCCGAAATTCGTACAATTATGAAATACGAGTTCTTGAGTGAAAATATAACATCGCAGACAATTCGGAATATTGTTTGTATACTATTAATACACATCAGGCCGTATCAAATTCGTTTGCGAAATTTCATTCTGCTAAGTTTAATCTCTTGAATGAACCATGCCGTCGGCCAGAATCTAAGGTTGATAATGAAAGTCACCATAGAGTCACATCCATCTCAAAGTGCACATGAATTGTCGTTTATGTTTGGTGTTAGCAAGCAATCAATATTATAACTCACCTAGCTGAACTCGGTCAAGTTGGTAATGCGGGTTCCACATGGACTGAATGAAAATCATAAACAACGGTTAAATGCTTGCGTGATGTTGCTTTCTCATCACAAACGTGATTTATTTTTGAATTAAATTGTAACGTATGATAAGAAATGGATCCGATGCGATAACCATAAACGTTCAGCTCAGCGATTGCAAAAGCACAAACCGCCAAAACACAGTCAAAAGCGCATTATTCGTCAAACGAAACTGAACGCTCGCTGGTCTGGTGCAGGTGTGATCCATTATGATTGCTTGAAACCTGGCTCATCGATCACGGCAGAATTATACTGTAACCATCTGAACCAAATGTTCAAGCAAATTGCAGAACAGCCTAGCTTGGTCAAACGATTGACTCCTATTCTATCGCATGACAACGCACAAATGACAAACGAATCACTGTGGCATTTTACGGTCTCTAAACCTGACATAGTATGTGCTATTTCTTCTAACTGGGATATTTCCTAAAAGCTGTCTGTGTTAAATAAGAAAGGCTCAGAAAACACTCACAAATGGCAAACATTGTCTGATGTAGTAACTGTTCTAGTTATTTCAGATTTCTGCTGAATTAGATAAGTTATACCCAGAGCTTTTCTCGTTCGCACATTCGCCACCCTCCGGATCAACTGTCCTTGACCGTAAACCAGGCGTTAACCTGGTGGACTATTCTTTTCCTTTAGTTCGGAGTTTCGTCTGTAGAAACGGCATATCAACCTGAGTTTAATGGGCACAACCAGGGACCGATCTCACGAATTGTTAACCGAAATTCAGACATGCATTTATGGTTACGAAGGATAAATTAAGTGGTTTTTAATATTGAGTATCATGCAACTTAATGTGCAGAGATTTCAGGCATGCCAGGATATCGGCTTTTGAATCAACATTATTCAGACTGTCTGTAACAAATGACCACTTAATTGGTATCCCTTATTCCACTGTTTTTCGATCCGCTTATAAATTTAAATATATTTTGTAGAAAACACAAACAAGATTGTACTTTCATGTGCTCATTGGGTAGACAATTACGTTGCAATGGCCAAGTTCACGAGCAGATCAAAGGAGCACTGATGGGTTCCCCATTATGCAACCTCATTGCAGAATTTGGTCTTTCAAGAGCTGGAGAAGGTCGCTTCCAATTCCGGGCCTACGTTTTGGTGCCGATACATGGAAGAAACGTTCGTTATAATTGAGAGGAGCAGACTTTCGAATCTTCAAGACCTGCTTAATGGCATCTTCCCCGACATTTAGTTCACTAAGGGAGAAGAGAATACCGGCCAGTTGCCTTGCATTGATGCCATCGTCATTCGCAGACGCGATAGGTAACTTATCACGACGGTGTCTAGAAAGAACACTAACACAAATCAGATCTTCAACTGCTATCGCAGCCATCCAACGGCACATATATGCGACTGTGTTGACCGCTCGTCCAAAAAATGAAAACATATTGCAGTGAGCCGCAGGGACAAGTACAAGAATTGTGGTCCCTTCGAAGCAGCTAACGAGGAATAAATACCCAAACAGCCACATCAGCCGCTGCCTCCCGGACGCAGGAAAACCATCGACGCTTTGGAACCTTTAACCGTATATAATGTGTCAGAAGCAGCAGAACGTACTGCTGCAGAGTTCGGTATGGGTATCGCTGATCGTCCAGTAGCCACCATGCTTACCAAAATCACGCAAATAAAAAGCCGATTTAATGCACGTGAGTAATCTAATGCAGCAGCAAAATCCCATCCCGTGACTGTCCTCGTCATTATGCAGGTCATAACGGACGATGACTTCGCTCGTGAATACTCGAGCAAAAACCGACGGTTCGGAGAGGTGACCCACTGTCACTACTCGCACCATGGAGGAAGACCAGTAATTAAACCTAGAGAGCACGCAGGTAATGGCCAAAACCAGCAATAAGACGGGGTGGAAACTGTTGTAGGCCTTGGTGTCTGACACCAACTCCAGCACACGCTACGCTCACGCAGCCAAGAGACACGCGGCCCAGCTCACAGCCAGGGGCTACGCCGTGAAACGGCGTAGAACCAGCCGGCACTAACACTACCCTCCCCCTTAACCCCTATTCTCTTCCTCTGTGTTTGACTACGAAAACTGTTCAGTTGTTCAATTTAGTCTCTGATGATGACCTCCTGTACAAGACCGAAAGCTCAGGCTTATGCACTTACTGTCCTGTCACCTACTGTCACGTGTTTATCTTCTTTACAGCAAGAACCTAGGACTCGCATATTTACTTCCATCCGTCAGACAGTTACTTCTTCAAATTTTCTACTGTAAGGGTATCTTTCAGTTTTACATTTTTTCAATTCCCTACTAATTATGAACCTGATCTGCCGTTGCATTTACAGTCTACAAGTTGTGCACTGCCCATGTATTTGCAATCCTAAGTCTCTCTATGTGGCTACGGAGTTAATTCGTAATGCTCCAAAAATTTTTGCAGTGGCTACATTCTATGTTGTATACTTCGAAAGGCGCATTTATAAACGGACACATACGATGCTATTTAAATGAACATTGCGCGTTCTTAAAAAGCCTCATAATTTCAAACTCTTTAAAATCTTATCACATGCTTTCTCTAAGTATAAAGTTTGAATAAAACCTGATTGATTACCCAATAATTACAAGGGTATTAAATGTACTTGAATTATCGAAAATCAGTAGAAAAAACATTACGTTAGTACTCATTTTTATCAAGTGCGGTGTCTGAAAGATCTTTGGATTATACTGCACTACAAGCACTATTACAACCCCATCCTAAGCAAAAAGCATTGCAGGATTTGGGTTATCATTTCATGGGATGGGTAACTGATTCTATGTTAAATTAAATGACCAATTTAGGACTCCCGCACGATACCCCAAACTGAGGTTCGATCCCCTACACTGAGCACTATTATATCCCTCTCTCTCGTCTTTGTCAGGTTTATCTGATTTGCTCATTTTTTTATGAAATTCTCGCTTTTTTGGAAGTTACAGCTTCATCGTCTCACCTTGAACCACACACGGCTATTTTTAGTTCGTATTTAAAGGTTTCTGACTACCATTGGCAAAAGTCAACTCTCTGACTACCCATTTTAATCTGATTTTCGTCTTTAAGTTTTGCTTACAAGTAGTTTCCCTCTCTCTTTTTTTAACTTTTGGTTGGCGGACATCAACCTCAGTTCTTAGGCCTCTCTTGTTGACCATTTATGAGGTAGCAGGTGTTTAATCTTATTAGGACGCTAAAGCTACTTCAAAAGTTAACAAAGTGACAGGTTGGGGACAATTATATCGTCAGATATTATTTAACCTCATGCGCCTTCTTGTCTTTAGCATGATATTCAATGCTGTTTCTTGAAAGCTGCATGTTGACTCCAACCGTGATGGCCATTTCGCTGTCTCATCACTTCTGAGGCCGCAAATTCCCGCTAGTATATATCGCCACTTAGGGTATTCAGGACGTTCCCTTGCCTCTATATTTTGGGGCTTTGGTTTGCTTTATTCCTGTAACCATCAACAATTGCGTCTCCAGTAAAACCTTCCCTTTAACTGATGGGTAAGGTGGGTGCTCGTGTTCAGCATCATGAGTATTAGTGGACTGAGAAAACTACGCGATGTCTCGCACCACTTTGTGCAACTGTCGAAATTTTGCTTTTGTGGATTCGAACGTTTCTCTCAATGGACAATCTATCTAGAACCAGTTTTTATTGCTGCAGACTAGCACAGTACGATACTCAGCCAGCAAGCTTTTGCTCTAAGCCGAATTCGGGACGTTGGATGTCGGCTCTTCGATCCCATCCCAGTGCACGTTTTCTGGATAGGCTAGTTTCATATTTTCGTAGTCTGTAGTAATGCTAAACCTTCCCAGTGAGCTGATCGCTTCCGAGTCTTCTAGAAACGCTCCTCGTTTACCGGATTTCTTTCCACTCTTAAGTTGTCTCAGCTGTGGTATTTTTTCAGCATAGTATAACTCTTCGTTTCGGAAGTTTCACCGAACGTATCCCTCTTCTAGGTATGGATAGGGGAATGTCTTGAACGAGCATATGTGCACGTGCCTTTTCATGATTCTGACAATTTGACCTAGTGAATCTGAATCATGCTTTCGTCTATGTGATTCGCACTTTTTCACTTATTTTTACTCCCCTTTGCTTCGACTTTTAACGGGGGTCAGTGTGGTCATGGGAGGAGTACTCTTATATTCCTCATTTTGCGTCTTTTAGAAGCTGGATAACGTCCTTCGGAAGCCCACGGAACAGGTCGAGGTTCTGCAGGACGAACTGATGCGAGTGAAGTTGCGTGAAGCCGAAGGTCTACTGCAAATGAAGGAACTGCGCCAACGCTTGGATGAAATTCAGTCGCTCTGGGAGGAACAGTGTGGTCGTCGCAGGGCCAACAAGCCTTCTGACCTCCCAGGCTTCCTCCGCACCAGCACTGGCTTGTTGCATTCCAAGATTCTCGGCAAATCTTCAACTGACTCCGATGGTCAACACCTTTCTGACCGGCTCCTTGAGGCCAAATATTTAACACAGATTGCGGATCTTAACCAGAAGGTCAATCGACAGTCTCATTGTTAGTTTTTTTCATCATTGCTGCAGAATCGTCTTTCGCATCCTCTGTCTCGTCGTAACGCCTTCTATGCTCCACCATGTTTGTTTTAACTATGTGCGCATTCTTCCCTCTGCCAGGTTAAAGAACTTACCGCACACCAGGAGTTGGCCTCCCGACAGGCAAGCAGGCATGATGAAAGGCTTGCGAGTCTTCAGGATAAACTGGACTCTAGTTTACTGCGGGAGGCCTCCTTGATTGCGGATCTCAAGCAGGCCGAGTGTACCATTGTCGACGTGGAGGCTAAGGTCAGTTGTCATTCGGATTTTCTGCAGACCTGTTTGCTACCTCCAATGTGTGGGATATTCCCTAAACCTTTGTTGTGCAGTAGGTTTGCACTACCATCCCAAGATCTTTCAGTCACGTCGGGATGCCGGCTTTTGAATTAAGTTCTTTCCGGCCACCTGCAAAACAAATGCCCGTTAAAGCGACTACGTAATTAGCATGAAGTTACTCGTTAATTTTCGATGCCCTTATAAATTAAAATACAATTTACTCAAAACATGCACGAAAATATTATTTATTGCACTCGTAGGGTATAAAATTACGTCCTATTCAAATTTTGTGTGGAGAAAGGGTATTTTTCAATTTTAAAAAAATTTAAATTGCCGAATAATCTTAAAATGACCTACAATTACATTTACATTTGGGGTTTGCAGATTAGAAGTTCTATGCATTCAGTCTAAGGATAATCGGCCATTTCACCACATTATGAGGAAGACGTCACAAATTGCTCATAAAAGTTTGCAATGGATGTGGAGTATTTTATATGCTTTAAGCAACCTTAATAAATGTGTTCACTGCCTTATGAATGGACACTTCACGGTCCTAAAAATTTCATATTTAGGGAAAATTTTAAATTGAAGAATACCCTTGCTGCAAGTATAAAATTTGAAAAGGCGTACCAAATGAATGCAAAAAGATATTTTCGTGCATGTTTTCTATAAAATATTTTTAACCTTAGAAGGGCATGGAAAATCAAGGAAAAAATGCATACCCATTAATTAATCATTTTTAGAGAGTGGAATTCTTGTGGTCGGTCGAAAAGAAGCTCGTTCAAAAACCGGTAGCCTACCGTGACTGGAGTGTCGTGGGATCAGGCTGCATGAAAAGTAATATTGCAATCCCACTTGAGGAATTTTTACATTTCAGAATGTCTGTCGACATTTCACGAGGCAGCAGTTCTAATGTATATCAGTTGCTGCTTTCATGCAAATAGTAGCTGCTTGTTTCGCTCAACAATATTCAACGCTTTCAGCGCAAATCCGATGGCATACTCTGGCGGATCCGGGAGATTGAATTGAATTCACAACTCGCAGAGATCAAGCAGCGCTATGGCGAATTAGAATGCCTTCATGACGCCGAATACGCTTCGAACGCCTTCCGCGATCTCACACGTAACCCTATCGTTCCGGTAGGCGCCACTGCACTACCATCCGCACCGTGTGATAGTTCCTGCTCCTCTGCTGCACCCACTCCGGAGGTTCGTCGAGACTCGGAACCACAACCCATAAAATCTGACTCAGATACTCCTCGCGCCGAACGTCGCACCTCGGAGGCACGTACACCGCTATCCTTCAGCGGTCGCCTGTCTTCCACGTGGAAGGATTTACCGCCAGCTATCATGACTGATTCAATTGGTCCCCTGGAGGATATTTGCCTCTTGCCCGACGATCCCATGATCACGAGTATTTACCTTGAGCATGCGAATGCTGCAGAGATGCCTTAGGCGTATCCTGCCCCGCGCTTTCGGTTCTTAAAGTCGTCATTTTCAGAACTGTACGAATTATCGTCTTTCAAACTTCTAGTCTTTTTACCTGTATTTATTCGCCAACGCATCATTTACTTTTTCTGCTGTCCCCGCCAACCCCTTCCCGTGATAAGGCACACTATTTTTATAACTTCCGGCTCTGGACTTTCTATATTTGTCTTCTTTTGGTGACATACTTCGTGTAAACAATCTGTTATCTCTTTATTTGACAAATCAATCTTCATTTCAATTTCTTCCTTTCGTAACTTTTCAATGTAATTTTCAAAAGAACCCTTTTTATTCTTCATATCTCGAACACTGTATTCGTCGCTGTTTTAAAAGAAGTTTTTTTCATAGAAAAGCATCTTCAATGAAAGTTCACTTGTATTTTATCCTTTTGGACTTTGCTCTTGTTCCACAATATGTGCAAATTATGCCGCCTATAAACACCGTGCCTCCCATCAGCATCTGTATACGTTTTCAGGGAACAGTGTTTTATCTGGCCAGCGTGTTAATTACGAGTGGTCATTTGCTCATAATTGAAAGAACTCTGTGAGTTCACTCTTAGTTGTCATGCGTTTCTATTCAGTGTTGTACTGTAACAGACTCTGGTCAATTCATTCAGCCACCTATTCTTAAGAACTGAAAAGTCAGTCGTAAACACTTGTTTTCAGTAATTCCTTATCAAGCCATTACAATTACATTGGAAATGCAGCCGGTAGCTATGTATAGTTTATATGTATCTTGTGTGGGTTTGGTGGTTAGTCATACTCCTTATTCCCACTCCGCTAGCATGGCGGAGTCGGCATTTTGAGGACTTTGGAGCGGGTAGGTGTTCGCTGTGAGTGGTCTCTATAACGGTCTCATGACCAGTTACTGAAAACACGCATATAGGCGCTCACCGATCGTTTACAGGATTCATTCATCCCACTGTGCCTTAAGGCTCACTCTTGAGCCCCGCCAGCGGCTAGTATTATAGGCAGCATGACATTACCGACGTTGTCAGTCTTCGGGAACTTGTTTACAGTACGCTGGCAATTCGACTGTCGTAAACGTCTATGGTCGCTGTGCGCCCCAAAGCAGGCTTGGCACAGGTACACATACTTGTTCGTGAACTATTTTACAGTACGCTGGGCGGGCAACTTGACCCAAGTGTAATTAAACTCACGCCTCCCGGTGGGGCTGCGTAGCTCACGTTGCTATAGCGTTGGCTGTACTAACTCTTCCCCTTGCTGTTGTGGGTCCAAACCCCATCTCTGCTCTCTCACCCTCTTGAACCCGGTGTCCAGACAGAGTCAATAAGCCTGGAGGCTGGACCGTGCGCAGTGGCTGACGGAGCTTAACGATCCGTCTGTGCATGGCCCGCATAAGATGAACCAGGTTTTCACGAAACCAGAGGTGGCTCGGACCTCATTTAAGTGCGGATGTCATAAAGGCCACGTTAAGGAGTCACTGCACTCCATCCTATGAGGATCGACTTATGCCTTCAGCTGTCAGCCTTCTAAGTTGCGGCTTTTAGTGCACTGTGATAGCATACAAGTGCATCAAGTTGTTCATAATTGTGAAATGCGTGGATTGCAATGAGGTGGGTGTCCTTGGAGTCCGCGTTGCTCTCTCTCTCTCTTTCTATCCTCTCCCGGGCATCAGTCCACTGTTCGAGCCCGTCAGTGATGTGCCCCGGGGATTAGGTGCAGATGACTGAGAGCTAAATAGCCCGCCTCCGCCTGTTATGCACGACCTGACCATCTGCACCTCAGGTTATCATAAGAAGGGGATCTATGAGATAACCGTACACCTTGACTCCTTATAAATATCTGTGAATCTCCCTTCTTAAAAGTTTGTATTCATTTTATTTTCACCAGTATAAATGGGCTTTCGCCTGCTGTGAAATGTAGAATCCAGCTCGATATTTCTCTCCGAAGTATTTATAGGACCTAACAAATATCTTTATGCAAATAATATAAACATTAAAAATTCGTAACGTTTCATTATTTTTCTCGTTTAAGCCGGTCAGTAGCAGTATAACGAATTGTAACATTAATCATCACCAAGTTGCTCAGTGTTCAGCTTGGCCTCCGGGTTATTAAGAGACGTCTAAATCGTCCACTTATTGCCCCAGTAAAACGCAGCTTCCAAACAAGGGCCAGAGCAGTGCTGAAGACAGCCGCAAAAACGAGTGTCGACATCAGGGACTGTTCACGGACTCCAAAGTACCCGGCAATTACATCCTCCTTTGCTCCTGAAATTAATTAAGAAAAATTTGCGAGTTGCAGAGAAAATGCTTCCCCTCCAACAGCGCGTCGACAGGTTCATTTAGAAGTACTCGGGCTTCATCCCTCTTGCACTATGTACGATTCGCACTGTAGTGTTTGATTCAAGAGAGGTTGTGCCCACTCTGATTGCAACATGTGTGGCGAGTCATGAGCTTTAAACCCTTAGTGAGGACCTTTCGTCGGATAATTGATAGTGCAGCAATCTGTATCATTAACGAAGGTCCAGTAAGATTTTATATACCAGGCCCGAAGCTGTGAAAGCTATATCGGATAGTGGCATTTCGGTACTTGCAGAAAAACTTTATTGCCGAGTTCTCTTAGAAGGTCGTGGATCTCTTCGAGTATTTGTGATCGATACTCTTCACAAACAAGAATTTCATCAATGAAGTATAGCATGGATCAGCATTCACCCTCGCCCCCATTGACTTCACCTATTTACGGCCTCTCTCGTCTTGAGTAAGAGCAAGGTTGAATGCTGTAGCATGGGTGATTGCTGTCGATTTGCCACCGTTAGTCATATCCGTTTCGGGCTGATGCCCAAGCACCAGTGTGGTCTAACACGTTTGTTTGACAGTGCTCAGCTTTCAGTTTAAGCCTATAAAGTCTCACATAGACTGATTTACTGTAAGTTACCGATCAACGTCTGAGAAAATTAAAAATTAACGATTTCATATCTGGATGGTCTACCAGAAAGCACATAGGGAACGCTGAGGACCCACTGATAAGCCGACCCCCTCGCACCTGTGTCATGCACCGACAAAATATCGGCGAACAATGTGTCTGGGCTTTTTGCTAGTACGTATGGTGCACGTATGGTATATCACGTAACACCGACATATGGTAGCTGACCTAACTCATGCAATGTCGTTATCAAAATTTAGTTAGTAATTTAGCGTAAATTTGGTCCTATTATTTTGGTCTGTCGAGTGGATTTGAGACTCAGGAAGCCTATTACTAAAGAAAACTGCATTTTTAATATTGTTTATTAAAGGAAGAGAGCCAGGATTTGGGCAAAATCGGGGTTGCCGGGTATCCAAGAAATGTCATATGCTATTTACTATCGCAGAACAAAACCTATTGTCTTTTGTGTTGTGCTATAAAATAACATTAATCTCAAACGAATCCCTTCTGGTACCGGAAAATCCGATCTTGAGTCAAGAAACATCAGATAAAGGCAAGTGTTAGGAATCGCATGGTTAGGTAGAAAAAAGGTACGAGTTCAGCTTTAAAAACTCTTTTGTTGATTGCTAATGCTTTTTATCACTAAACATAGTAATAAACTTGAGTTGTTTGTTTTCCCATACCGAGAATTGGAACCCTAAACAAAATATTTTCAATGCTGACAGCACAAGTAAATATTTAGGTAGTATATACTGCTGACTGTCCGTTCACAGCTTGTGAATGTCAGGAGCTGATGGATTTCAGTACAAATATTCATCTCGAGTTTCGGATAGAGACTGAAAAGGGTCTGTTCCAAAGGAGTTTACTCGAAGTTTGCGCATTGGTTTCCTCGGAAATTAAACAAGGCAGGATCTAAAATCATTTTTAAATTAGAAAGCACACGGTGAACGCTGGGGGCCCGCTTATGCTCCGAACCCCTTGCAGCTGTGGCATGCAGCAGCATAAGATCAATGAAATCCGCGTTTGTGCGCTTATATCTGGTACCTGTGCAGTCAGTAGGGTAAATAATTACGTTGCTACCTGGTTTATCACTATCTTCTTCATGCATATCAGATCATAGTTTGGTCACACTGAAATGTAGAAAAAGGGCATCGGCGTCTTCTCAACCCTCTTAAGCGCTCAATAGGCCATGGTGACTTTTTCTAATGCGTTTTTTAAAGAAACACGACCTGCATTTTTGACTGTTTGCGGCCCTTGATTTCCATTTTCAAAGCTTTGCTTCGGGTAGTTTTCACAAGCAGGCTGTATAAAATTGGAATAGATTGGAGTGAGTAAGCATCCTGGGAAGCCCTGCGCTTGCTATATACACTTATGGGAGCTTTCGGCTTTAGTTAAACCATGGTCTCAGTCAGGTCGCAAACTTAGGGTAAAAGCTGCTATCAATTTCCGACTCCAGTCTCTGCCAGCGTCCAGTAACAGGGTTCATTAAGTGTTTGAATTCTGTCCTAAATTCGCATTTCGGTGACAGTAAATACCATTCAGCAACTGTCTCCAATGATGGGTTCGAGAGAGAATCCAAAAGGTCAGGACAATAAACACCATGTTCCAGTGATCATTTCTTCTTCTTCCTTTGAACAATAGGCATCCTTGTCTTAGGTTATTCATTTTGGTAATCGTGTGTAGCTTTATATGATTTTGTCAAGTTTATTGAGTTCCGCATGTAATCAGCTACCGTCAGTTTTAGGCGAGTA
This sequence comes from Schistocephalus solidus, assembly GCA_017591395.1. Taxonomy (NCBI): domain Eukaryota; kingdom Metazoa; phylum Platyhelminthes; class Cestoda; order Diphyllobothriidea; family Diphyllobothriidae; genus Schistocephalus; species Schistocephalus solidus. The sequence goes on from WEDG01004200.1 coordinate 83,081, forward strand.
ACTTACTTGCACATGGATGGGCTTCGCAGGCGGCGTATTCAAGAGCTGAACCGTTGCAGTCAAGTCGTTCTGGGTTGGCTATCTTGCTCTCGACTAGGCATTTGCGGGTGCGGACTGCCCAACGTTCCCTACCGCATGCGGGTGTGCACTTGCCCCAGGGCGACCAGTTGCTCCATAGGCCAACCCAGACGTTGCACTGGTCGGATCCGTAGCCATCCTGACACACGCACACGGCCTAGCAAATGGAAAAGAGTATTTGATGTAGGTTTCGGATGGCGGAACTCTGGCTTAGTCAGCATATCAACTTCTGGCCGGCATTTCCAATTCAGGTGAAAGGGTTATCGCCGACAACGTAAGGGGCCAGCAGGATCCGTTGCGTCACAGGATGCACGCAAAATACGTTTAAACGTTTATGCAGATTTATAAGGTGATGCTGGTTCCCGAAGTTGGCGTCATCAGAGCCCTTTTGGTCTGAATTCTATCTAGAAGAGCTGATTTGACAAATGTCCTATCTTATTCAAAAAGAAATGAAATGTGTATTACTAATGACCAAGTATTTTTGGTTTTTATTTTAAATTATACTAGGATTCAGCTTTTTCGAATAGAACTTGGAAGGGCATTCCATATTGTTGCGTAGCCTATGGAATAGAAGTTTTATCGTTGGGCCTTGTCGAATTCGGGAGTTTTATAGTATTTTCGTTATATCTAGTGTCTCGGGGGCGTTTTAATTTGTTAGAATACTCATTCTGAGAATATCTTGGTCGGGTGTGACTTTGAATATGAAAGTAGTTGACGACCATATCTATTCTGTAGTTCAATGTATGAAACTTGGAGGCCATCGCATTTGGGCAAGGATCTGGTAAAGCTCCTCTGAATGCCTTTTAGTTACTTCCAGTGATCTGAAGGCCGTATGCTAAAGAAAATTGAGCAGAAAGGCTGATCCGCGTGTGCAGTACATATCAATATCCATATCCAATAACCTATGACGTTTTTGACGCAGTGATGCTCATTTAACTAAACTGCCGATAATTTGTAGAAAGACATTTTTTCCCGAAACTTATAGGCCAGAAAAGTGCATAACTTCCACTTTCCAAGGACGGTTTCCTTGTATTATATGTACTGGTTCATTTTTAACACCAATCCCTGCATGTTATTCAAAGTGGGAATTTTATGCAATTTTCATAGTCAAACAAGTTTTGTCCATTACTGTCTGTCATTTCACAAAACAGTGTTAGATCATCTATGCTATGGCACACTCTTTCCTGGATCTCGGACCCCACCACCCACAGATGATTGGGAATCTGTTAATTACTGGTTGCTATGCTTTTCATTGGAAAGGCAGTATCATAGCAACTCTTTAGTTACCACTTAAGCATCCATATGGGGTGTATACCATCACTTTAATTATATTTCTGCTTATAGGTAGAAAAATTGTGCTGGGTGATTCTTCAAACAGCCGTTTAACTGATTATTTTTGTCGGGGTCCTCCATGGGACAATACTTACCCCCAATTGAACGTTAACCATCAGAAACGGATGTGTACTCACCAACATGACCGATTTGGATCCCCTCAAACTGCCGACCTGTTTTTCCCGAGGCTCAGATTTCGGTCGGCTATCTTGAGTGTAGCTTAACCAGCTCAGTGTCTGACCACTACACCCAGCCTAAGCCACATAAAAGCTCACCTTATCTTCGCATACAAAATTTCTTGTTTCAGACGTTTTTGCGCTCTTTATTTAATGCAGCCCCGCATATTCACGCTTCTGTAACGAAATTCCGTCCGATCTGCAGAAAATGGTCATCCTTGAAGTCTACAGTCGGTGGGTAAATCGTGAGATTTTTTGGACTCATGCCATGGCGACACAAGAATAAGAACGGCTTATTCATAAACTTTAAGCAAATCAAATTATACTTAGGTTGAATCCTTCACCACGAGAGTAGAGTGCCCGTGGTGCTGGGCTGTGAGCAGTAAAGAAGAGCAAAAACTGGGTGTTTCCAACCACTGCCTCTAGTTAGGGATCTTTCCGGTGCATTACACCGCAATGGATTCCTGCTGAGGCGGGTTGCACTCACTGCGGCAGCACCGTGTCAATATCTCAGGTCATCTGAAAAGTACTCCTGCGACCGTTTTTAAACATTCCTCCAATCGGTTGATTAATGCTATCCCAGACGCCACCGTCGCCTATATACAGGAGGTAAAAGAGGAGAACAGATAGAACTCGGACCAGAGAGCGTCTAGCAGAACATTGAGGTGGTATTTCTGTCTACTACCTTTGGTCTTGCCTACTGGAAAACAATATGGACAAGTAGATTGGTACCTGTGTCGCATACTATTGAGACTGGTCAGGAGAGACGTGATTGCTGCTGAATCAAGTGTTCGTAACAAGGTAAACAAGATAGAATATGCAAGCATACTTTGAAGTCTGAGCTTAAGTTTCTCAAAAGCAACAAGAATCCTTGGAAATTCTTGCAGTGTTCCCAAAACAGCAGCAGTCGTCCTTGCAACCAGCTTAATACAAGAGGTAAGAAAAAAGTAACAATAAACGGGCAGGAGTGCAGTCTATCGGATTGACCCCTTAACGTCTAGATACTGTCAAAATATTCCTAATACCCACTCGTCTAGGATCCAGACTGGCTTAATTGGATAAGTCCTAACCCCCCAGCAGTTGAAACATGACCACAAGACACAAAAGGCACTCCCATAGCTGAAAATAGCCCACCAACCTGCTCTTTCTGTGGCAGCACGTTGTGGTGTTGGTCTACACTGGCCGGATACCTTCGAAGTACATTCCAAAGAGAACGCAACTTAACTGCAAGACAGGCTCGAATATTTACTTTGATCTACAAAATGATCCCTCGGACTATGAAGCTCCATCTAGTAACAAACCAATTTCGCCGATTGGCCAGTCCGTGCGGAGCTTGTGGTTCTTAAGGAGGATCTTATAAATGCGGGTAATTATGTAGCAACGGCGAATCAGAGGCCAAGCAGGTCATCTACTTATATTACGACGCTACGTTGTCAACTCAAATCTATCGCCAGACCTACCCCAGGTGTTGACGTCCACTTGCATTATCGTCGTGCGCAAAGGTGGTTTGTGTGCAGCGCAATAAAACAATGTGAATTGTCTACAAAGTAGACAAGTCACAGCACGACCAGTGACATTTATTGCAGCTAGCATCCCCTAGGTTTGCCTTGTCCGTCCACACTCTCCAAGCACGTTCACGCATCGCATGGGTCTATTTGACCACATGTGCAAACATGAAAGTTGTTGCTAAAGCATTACTCATTTACCAATTATCTGATCAGGCTCACCAACGTCAGAAATGATGCTGTACAAAGAACAAGTATTGATGCCTGCGTGCGTTACGCGTTAGAGACTTCAAGCCACATCAGTCACCCCAAAGATTCTTACGCTCAGTCAGCTGGACTTGTAAGGGTCAATAGCAGACGAGGGAGGGGAGAAAGAAAAAAAGCGAAAAAGAGGGTGGGTCCCCCTAGCCCTGCGGCAGAATTCAGATTTCTCGTCATAGATGAGTAAACGTTCTTCTAAACAGCCGGAGTTTGAAAGGTAACCAACTGACGGGGTAAATCGATCCTACTTGGAGCCGGTCTTTAGTGACTTCCTCCCAACGTCTTATTTGTGCTTCTGTAATTTTTTCAACATTCAAAACTACCTCATTGAAAATTAGTTCGTGCGGATTAAGGGATTGGCACTAGTGTCTCACACGTATGCGAGCCCCTTAACTTTGTCAGTGGCTGAGACGCACCCAGCTCGATTAGTTTTGACCTTGCTTGGTCATGGGCATGTGGTCTCTGTATGAGACCGAATCGACAGCCCGACAATTTTGTTTTGGTTAAAGCAAATTCAGACGCAATTTATAACTGGGCCCTCTCCGCGTCACTTGCGATAATAAATCCGCTCCGTTACGTTATGATGTGGACTTGCCTATGTTGGCGCTGAAATAGCTGAAGGTGCCTAGCATAACATTTGTTGATGTTACAATAGCGTGCTTTCTGCCTTATTTTTTTCCTACCTTAGCATACCTTTCAAAATGCGTCATCACCGTATCTCCGCCTACGTGATCTCTTAGTATAGGAAAATATCTTGCCACCAGTGCGATGGGCCGGGAATGTTCATGAACAAGCAAGTCCATGGACAGAAATGGCCGGTATGGAGGTGCACAGGAAAGGATTTCCAGTCTGGTTGATCAGTAAGGAAAGGGAACGAATTCTTCCATTATTGTGATTTAGCAGAATAAACTATTGTAATTCGAAACACTGAAATTTTAGGGTGATTATATCTCTGGAGCAACAGAATGCCACTGGAGGCAGCGCCAAAACTCACTGGTAACTCCCCAAATTCTACGGTCGACTGATTCAGTTACTGTCGGAAAGTCTGCTCCGAATTGGCATCTGTCATTAGGAGAGGAAATTTGAATGGAACACCGGTAAACCTAATAGAACACGTGGAGGCCATATTTGCAGGGCATCGTAAATACAACTGTTGCCGTCTTTTAGCTGGAGTGCACATGCCGAGGAAATCTATGGCGATTCAGTACATAATTATCGGCATCAAGTTTCACGCATTTGTGGTCCATGACTCTTCTGATTAAGTCAGGGTACCGATGTTAGGTTCTTCTACATACACGAGCGAGATGCGGCAACGTTACTCTCTAGAATCGGAAACGAAGGAGAAACGGGCTTGAAAGTACATTAGGAAGAATGGCCAACTTATCGGCGAATTATTCAGGCTGTGTACGATGACAAAACCGTCAATCATCAGGAAAAATAGATTGGTCCAAATAAAGATGCACAAACCCAGTAAAGCGGGAGGACTAAGTTGACCAGCAAGGTTGAGATTTGGAAGGAAAATCGCGGCGTACCATGGCATCCCTGCTGGTGTCTTTTGAAAGGAGATGAAGACCACTTCATAAAATTCTACGCGATATTAAACAAATTTTTATTACTTACTTGTTGCTATTTATTTCTTGGTTTCGTGTCAAAACGTAGATGAAATATTTAAAATCTGATTCTAATTTTTGACCTGTACCTATTAGGGTAAGAACGACCTTATAGTAGCAACGTTGTTCTTATTGCTTTAACGTAGTATTTGCAATGCTCCACTCCGTTCTTATTGGACAGGACAGACTATATCAAGAAAGCCAAAAACTTGTTGGCGGACCGTCAGTCCTATGTCCCATGCAAATCCAACCCCATAAAAACGCTGACGTGCGAGATCAACGCGATGCAGTTGGCAATGGAGAACTCAGGTGCAATATCACCGATCGATCGATGCACGGTGAGAGCACAATGAAACGGCCCCGGCCCGATTCTATGGTCCCCCAAATGTACACAAAGAAGGCGTTCCTCTCCGATCGATCGTATCACTCAAAGGAACTCCAACCTACGGACTGGCAAAATGGCTGTCTCGACGTCTCAAATTTCTGACCACCGATTAAGACACTACAGTCAGCTCATCAACATAATTCTTGGAGGGACTTAAAGGTGTAAGCCTCCTGCTAAGCAACGTCATGGTATCGTTTGATGCCACGTCCCTTTTTACTTCTATTTCGCAGGACTTGACAGTCGAAACTATCGGATTACTCCTACGAGACAAATACGATGAAACGGCGAATCGCCTCGGACAGGCCCAAATGCTCCAACTCCTGAAGTTCTGTGTCAAGACGTACTTAACGTTTGACGGAACAATCTACGAACAGATGAAGGGCGCGCCAATGGATTCGCCGATTTCAGGCCTCATAACCGAGGCAGTCTTGCAACGGTTGGATTCGCTGGTCTTACGACACCACAGAAAGAAATTCTGGGATCATGTGCTGACATTCAACGAACGTCTCAACGCCGTCTTCCCGGACATTCAATTCACGATAGAGGAGGACAAAAACAACCAGCTGTCCTTCCTGGATGTCCTCGTTTGCCGCAAAGATTGCGGTGGTCTGAAAGCCAAAGTGCTCCGGAAAGCAATAAATACGACGCAAGTACTGAACTACAACAGCAACCACCCAATGAGTCACAAACGCAGTTGCGTTAGGGCGCTATACCGGCGCGTCGGGACGCATTGCAATGAAATGGAAGACAAGGTTGCTGAGGTGCAATTTCTTCTACGGGTCCTGAGAGTGAATGGCTACCCGCGCCACTTCGTTAGCCAGAGCATACGCAACAACAAGCGAGACTAAACCTAATAGACCCTAAATTTTGGCGGGCTCTTCCGTACGTGAGGAACGTCTCGGAAGCCGTCAGCCGCCTTCTCACTTCACTTGGAGTTTGGGTAGCACACAGGTCAGAGGCAACCATCAGGCACCGAGTCATACGGCCGAAAGCCCCGCTGCCATGCCAGGAAACGTCTGGCATCGTTTACTGGATCTGGTGCAGTTGTGGATAAAGCACCTACGTCGGAGAAACCGGGCGATTACTCCGGACGGGAATGGCCGAGCACGCGGTTGTGGTGAACAGGAAAGACACTGGCTCTCAGGTTGCAGTTAATTCGATGAGACCCGGCCATAATTTTAAGTTTGAGGAGGCCAAAATCCTCGCAAGAGATTAAAACCGCATGAGCCGCGAACTGCTTGAGTCATGGTTCTCAGGCCCACAGTCTATCAACAAGCGCAATGAACTCTTGTTAACATATTCCGTGTGGAGACATTGGCTGTGCATGGAAATGGGTAGCGTGGGGAGGAAGTGGGTGACCGATCCCTCCAATGGCAGTGAGCCAAATTGCCGGGTCATCAGCATGCCGCATCCAACATGGATGATGAAATCACGGCCATTAAGAGAGAGAGGGAGAGAGCTACGCTTTATTTTGAAAGTAAAATTCCAAAACTTGCAGCAAAAGGTCCTCTATTCACCGTGAAATCGTCCTTGAATGCGTCTCAAAATATCGATCAATTTGAACTTCCTTCAAAATGGTGCCAGCGTCGTACGCTGATGACCTCATTTTTGTTGTTCGAATAAACAAATAGGGTTAAAATACAGTATGTAATGGGTGAACTAGGCCGATCGACGTACATATAAGAGGATTTACATGCGAATGGAGAGCAGAAAAGATGGCGTCTCAATTTCAAAAGCCCGCTAAACAATCAGCCGGACTCGGACGCGGACGGCCAAGTTATCATCGCAGCGGTGATCGTGATAGCTGCTAATTGTAGCACGCATGTGATCGTGTGACCATTACGTACTTTAAATACTGTTCGCCTTTTGAAGGTATCACCCTTTCTGCTACTGTTTCGGATGGTGGGTTCGAGAGGGAATCCGAAACGTCAGGCCAATAAACATCATTTTCCAGTGATCGCTTCTTCTTATTCTGAAATGCTCCTCTTCTACCGCTCATAGAAAAAAATACTGCAGATTAATCCGGCTTTTGTTTTGTAATAGTTGTTCTCTCTTTTTGTAGGGTGTTATTGCTTTCTTCGTGAAATATGCATCTGCCCTTTGACCAATCTCTTCTGGAAGCGTGGTTTGTGCAGCCAGGCGCGTACAAGGACTCACGTCGCTGATATACGGTATCTCCCATCTCACTGGTGTGGTTGAATGCTCATCATCCAATGATACACTGACAAACGAACCCTTCCGAGTACAATATTTTAGCTTTACGATCGCAATGCCCCTGGAGCTTCGACATGCGCCAATCGAACACTCCTTGCCTGCACACACTGCCCTAGGGCATTCAGATACCGCATGAGTCATTTGTAGTAAATTAGCACAGCCCACGCCCCTTCACAACACCCTGTCCTATGTAAACAAACTCAATCGAGTTACGCATCCTCCTAATTAGTCACACGCGTATATTCGGCAACTATCAATTAACACTTCGCAGGCGACGACGTCCACCGCGTGCTCCACGAAGTAGGTGCAGCACTGGCGAATTACGCCCGAATCAGTGTTTACCGCACTCTCTCGCAGTTTCCTTCCTTATCCACCTTGCTAGATGGGCAGACAAAGTCAAGACGACTGGAGGTATGAATAGGTCCAGTGCTGACAAAGATAAACAGTCTATCTACACTTGGCGCACAAGGCCTGACCCCAGCACAATGATGGATGAGTATTAAAACAAATCAGTAAAGATGTCCTTAAGGCTAGCTTGAGAAGCCACTTAAATCTAATTGAGAGTCTGTAGAGTCTTCAACCTCTGGTGCCAAAAATGCGCAAGAGGTGATACGATCACTGTTCACGAGCTGATCGGCCGCATTCACAAAAACCCTGGCACAGCCAATCACAGGTGCCCACAAACTGGTGATGGCAGTTTGACCGTCGATTTCGACGAGGTCCACCGTACGCTCCACACCAGGTGGTGCAGGGACGGTGACTTGCGCGTGAATTATTTTTAAGTGATAGTAGCCTTGCGCTGTAGCTACCGCACTCTCTCCTCTTCTCCCACCTGAGCCCGGTGTCAAGACAGAGTCAAAAAGACCGGAGATGGGAGAGGGCGCAGGTGGCTGGCGCGGCCGGAGCCGCCTCTGGGCGTGCCACCACACCGGGCTCGGATCCCATGGAGTGGGAGTGCCATAAAGGCCACATTAAGAAGGAGCCAGTGCAACCTGACTCTTAGTCCGCCAGTCAGCCAATCCACACAAAACACACATTGGGCTGATCACGTGGTCCGAGTTATCCCGTCAGTTGGCATCCTTCCAAGCCACGGCTTTTAGCGCACCGTGATAGTTTCAAGCGCGTCAGATTGTTTATAGTGAGGAAAATACACTGAGCTCTCGACCTCACTCTCTCCCCCCACCCCCACAATCAGACCACTGTCCGAGCCGGTCAGTTGTCTGATGCGGAAGCGGGCGCAGCTGCTGGTGACCTTGTCTACGTGTACTACGTACACGACCTGTCTCCCCAAACACAAGCACCAGGATTTCACACAACAGGGGGTTGAACGGCTTACATCTCACATGTGTGAGATAGCCAGAGGTCACGTTAAGAAGGAGCCATCGCAGCCTGACTCTCAGACCACCAGTTAGCCACTCCACACAACACACATTGGACTAACTGCGAGGTCTGAGTGTAATTGTCAGTTGGCAACCTTCCAACCGTGGCGGTTAACGTTACCGCACATTCTTCTCCTCCCCCACCTGGGCCCGGTATCACGGCACAGGCAAGAAGACCGAAGATGAGAG
>WEDG01004201.1:0-103396 GCA_017591395.1 Schistocephalus solidus
GAGACTAATAGGGGACTGGCAGGCAAATTCTTTTCCATCAAAACTTCAGAAATTGGTCGATACTATTAAATTTTTAAACATATCCCAACTGTTTAGTTCAGTGACTAGAAATGATAGCATTTTACATACAAAGCCTGAAGTTAAATGCAATAAACTCGACTTTGCTAGCACGAACCATGAATTATTAAATAAATTCTTAAGCACTCTATATTGGCATAGCATATTTTAAATTAACGATCCAAACATTTTCCATGAGGTATTGCAGAACCTTACAGAAATAATTCCTGTTTTACCCCGCTTAAGCTTTCTTATTCAAATAAAACCTCTTCTTCTTTTCCACATTGTCTCCTAAAAAGATTTTAAAAAATTACGAAAGCAACGTAACGATCCATCGAAAAGCTCTCTGTTGGTTCACTTAAGGTTTGCACAAATATTTGAAATAGTATTGAAATGTAAGCTTACGCGAGATAGGCATAGGGAGTCTCGGGCACTAATTGATGCCAATTCCTCCAAATCAGTTGCTCAAGTCTTCCATGTTTGGTCATCGGCTAAGCGCTGAGTATACCTCCGTTTTTACTTGACTGTGACAAAAATTTCGTTACAGAGGAGTTGAGCAAAGCAGAATTGTTAAACTCATTTTTTGCCAACATATTTACCATTGTATATGTATATGTATATTTATGTATATTTTGAAGGGTTACAGGGATTGCCCTTGATAACCCTATTTATGTTACTGAAACTAGCCTCACTCCCTAAAGCCCTCTGCTGTCACATTAAAATCTCAAAACCATTAATGTCTCGCCTTCAGGTATTCAAAAAGACATAGGTCGCCTAAAAATGCACATTCCGTTCCCAATCGGCACCAGCCCTGTCTAGCTTCCTTTGGTCCAGGGGGCCAGAGCAAGATTTATCGGTGCTACAGGGGCTAACTGGCGGTGCCAGAAGGGTAAAAGTTGATGATGTGGCCACCTTAGTTCCCCTCACAGGAAAGAACTGCTCAGCGGGGCCCCACAATTTCCTCGCAGTTGAAGCCCCCTTTCCTGTATATTGAACGCTCAGCAAATCTTGCTTTCCCTGATATTTGGACACTATTGATGCACCCCTAATTGCAGCACTATAAACGGCCCAATGTTATACACTTTAAAAGGTCTTCCATATGGATGCATGCACGTTATTCCTGCCCTGTTCCCATTCACTCATGACATTGGATATGCGCAGATGCTATTTGCAATGGATTTAGTATTAAAGAAGATGAAAAATATGTACATGCATAGTAAAAGCTTGTCATAAGCTGTGGACATTGCCACCGTTATTCAAAAGTGCTTCTTAAAATAAAAAGATAGATGTTGGTTACCGAAGCATGCCAGGCTAGATGAAATATATGAAAAGATTTACAAATCACCAACACCCAAGTCATGAGTAAAATACATACCACTTCATTAGTCCCGTTCACTTATCACCAACACCAAAGTCAGGAGTAAAATCCCATTCAATGGCTTTGTGTGCCCAGAATACGCACTTGGTTGTTTACATGTCATTACAAACACAACCTTCTGTCATCATAGCAGTAGAAGTTACGAAATGAATGAAATCACCCTTAATGGCTAATCTCCCATCGTGGTTTACATATAATGAAAATCGTTTAACCTGAAATCCGTTAACTGTAAAGACATTGAGATAAAAACAGTGTCTTCGGACGCAGACAGTGTTGTGCAAATCGTGCCACTAATGGGACCATCCGAAGCTGAATATATATACTGATTAATCCAGTGGAATATTTTTACCTTTTCAGTTGCCTCCCGGCGTTTTGTTTTCCCACCGTAACACTTTCTTGCCCCGTGGAACCAGTCAATAGCAGTTCTTCGAATAACATCTGAAGAACACTGGTTGAAGCTGGTATTTTGGTGAATGGCGTCTGCAGACGTCAAGGAAAAGGTAAGACCAACCACTGAAAACAGCACAGAGCGGGCAACCAATAAATAACCGCTTTCAAGTTGGCATGCCTCAGCAGAAGCTGAGGCACAGCGGTGGTCCAATGAAAGTCGTCAAGAGGTTCGGCACGAACTCCCTTTCACAAAAATTTCATCAACAGCAAGGAAGAGGCTAAGCTACATCTCCATGGAAAATACAACCTTCGATACTCTCTTAATTAGGTTTTTCAGCTGGACTACTCTCCAGTAGAACGTCTCTAAGGCCGCGAATAAGTGATGGAATAAGAGAAGAGACTTGCAGCTGGAGAGAACAGTCTGGTTATTTTCAGGGAAGGCGTTATGCCTAGAAACGTGATTTTACTCTGGAACCAGCCAATGCTCATAATGGCAGCGGTAACTCAGTATTCGCAACCTCGAAACAAACGGAATCCGGCTCCGCCCTGTGCTACCAACTTAAATTTATGTAAACCAACGCCCAAAGCCAGTCTTTAAAGCTAGCCGTTCTCTCTCTCCTGATATTATAGCAATCACATAAACATGGCTGTCACAGAACATCAGTGATTTCGAAGTTGCCTTATCCGGATACCAATTGTTAAAGAGAGACCACACCCACCGCCAAAGTGGAGGAGTTGCGATGTATGTTAAAAGCAATTTCTCATTTGTGAAATGACAGTGAAGATTAGCAATGGTATTGAGGCTATTTGGCTGAAAATAAAGACGCGCAGACCGCAGTCCCTTGAAGTCATGACTCTCTACCGACCACTGGGGTCAGACACTGACACTGATACTTGTTTGTTCGAAAAATAAAGCACATCGCCGACAAATGTTTGACAAGAATTGGCGGGTGTTTGCTACGGGAAGACAACCTTTTAGCTTCAGCGACTTTAAAGTTAAAGCCGCACGAGTAAAGGAAATGAAATGCAATGTCCAGGGGTATTTTACTCTTGGGGACGTTTTTAAAAGAAAATTGAAACTTCTCTTATGTCGGTCAATTGACTCAGTAGTGACCGTGTTTATAAAAGGCTTTAGTTTCTCGCATTGTTGAAAAGTGAATGAAGACAAATTTCCCTCAAAAATGGTACCAAGGATCGTGAAAAGAGAACCATATTAAGATATAAAACTATTAAAGTTTTCCAGGGCCTCAAGGTCTTATTTCATCATGCTTACGGTGGGTTGCTCATGTGAAAGTTTTACGCGAAGAGGATGTTTGCGTCTAAGCGCTGACTGGGGTTTCATATTGATTTTAAAATATAAGTATTTTTCAAATCGATAATATGAAAGGAAAATTGTCCCTTTTGACGTTTTGCGGAATAAAAGATTATATATTTGAAATATGTGTTTTAAGCAAAACACTGCAAGCAAAAATCGGCTAGGTAACGAGTTAAAACTGAAAATGGAATTAGCGAGGATGAAAAATTATATCCACTGGTATACCAGCTACTGCAAATAATTTTTCGCTGGAAATAAGGTTAACTTACAAAATTTCAACTTTATTTCTATAAATAACCTTTAGATTCCGTCCTTTTGATGTAAATCTGCGAGAAATTTAATGAGGTTATGTAGGGAGAACAATTTTATAATCGTATATTTCTCTTTTTTGTCAATTACAATAACTGCAGGTGTGTGCAGTTGATAATGAGGTAGAAATACAATAAATTGTCCATAATTTGGCTAATATTTTCGACAGGCAACGAAGAAATCGGTTTAAACTTCGAGAATTCACTTATCGTCGAATTTGAACCAACCGCCTTCGACCTTGACCTTGACCTTTTTTCAATGGTCCAGGTCATTAGCTGAGGACCGCAGCGTTGATGTAGTCTACCTCGACTTCGAAAAAGCCTTTGATAGTGTTCCTCACCACAGGTTACTCTTCAAAGTTCGAGAATCCAGAATAAGGGGAAATTCACTCAATTGTATAGGAAACTTCTTGATAGGCCGTTCACAGTCCGTGTGCATTGGTAATGCAAAATTAATTTCCGTGCCGGTCGTGAGTGGTGTACCTCAGGACTCCGTTCCTGAACATACCTTTTCTTTCTGTATGTCAATGATATTATGAATGGAGTGAACAGCATGGGAGTATTATTTGCAGACGACATCAAGATATGGCAACCAATCCGATGCAGTACTGATGAACAGACTTTACAAGAAGGACTCAACCGCCTATCTGAATGGTCCGATAAATGGCATATGAAGTTCAACTTTGAGAAATGTGTCGACTGCGGCTCAAAACAAAGAAGGCAATCGTGATGGGCGACTCCCATCAATACGTCCTTGAAGGAAGGTGTCTGTCAAATGTATCCGATCAAAAGGACTTGGGAATCACCATCTTGTCTTCCCTCAAGCCCTTTGCTCAATGCGTTAGGGTGGCCAAAAAGGCGTCAATGTCCTGTTCGCCATTAAAAGAACTTTCGGAGACATCGATAAGATTATAGTTTGAAAAATATACGGGACCTTTATTCGTTCACACCTGAAATATGACGTTTAGGCGTGGTGACCGTGGCTGAAAAAAAGATTACAAATTGCTGGAAAGGGTCCAAAGGAGGACAAAAAAAGTCGTGAAGGGTCTAAATTCTTTATCATACAAATGCAGACTTGAGGCTCTTAACCTTTTCCCTCTTGAGTACAGGCAGATTCGAGGCGATTTCATACAGATATACCGGTTTGTAAGGAATCAGGACTATGCTCTACACTTCGAAGACTTTTTTCCTTTGCCGCAACAACTTACCTGCGTGGGAATTCTCTCAAACTTCAAGGAACCTTATCTCACATGGATGTTCGTCACCATTCGTTTTCGCAGCAAATTGTCGGTAACTGGGATGGGCTCCCAGATGACGTCATACGGGCGGACACGACAGATGCATACAAACATAAAATGGATTTATATTCGCTTGAAAACTACCGTTCATTCTTACAGGAAGACACTGCAACATCGTGGCAAAATTGTGCATATACATGGAGATAATGGTGGTTGACTGTGCCTAGATCCCACTGTTAGAAAACCTTTTTTTCTTTTCATGCAATCATGTTAGTATCTACTTTATAGTAATATGTGTATTTTATCTGGAATACGTTATTTGAGCCATATCCAACATGGCTATTTGTCGCCCTTCATTTTCGCAGAGAGTTTTCAGTGCCTGGAGCAAACTCCCAGATGACGTCATACGAGCGGACACGACCGCCACATTCGAACTTAAACTATATTCATATTCACTTGACAATAAACAATCATTCTTACAGGAAGGAACTTCTGCATCATACAAAAGTTATACACATACATACAGATAACGGTGATATCTATTATTTGACATAGGTATCGGACCTTCAGGATGACTGTGCCCAGATTCCCCTGTTAAAACAATTTTCTTTCTACGGGAATATGTTATTCACTACTTTGTCATGACGTGTAGTTCGACTGCAATATTGCAGTTAATTTTTTTTATTGATAGGGGCTTCAAAGGCAGGGCCATTTCCCTTCAATATACTGAAGTAATACAGAACTAAATAAAACGAGGCCCAATATATGGTGAGGAGACATTTGCAAAATGAGAGCTGAGGCATCGCGAATAGACCGGGATCTTCTCTTCTCTGGGGAGGTCACTGAGGACCGGAATTTATTTGAGGAGTGGTTGCTGAATCTAATAAAATGCCACTGTCCAACATCAAAACTTAGGACAAGGTCGCGTGCATAGGAACCAAAAATTATTTATTGTCAAACTTGGACAATTTAAACTCCATTAGAACTTCACTAGGACTGTTCCCGACAATACTGTTACAACTGCACATACGTACTTGCTTCCTGCTCGGCTGGAATTTCTCGTGCCGAACTTCCTCATAAAACGGCATAACATTTGAATTTGTTAAGCATCTTATTCAAGTTGACTACACAGCCTCTGCACCAATAAAAACTTACAATCCATCAGGGAACCAAACGTGTAAAACCTCGTGAAGATCCAAAGTTATCCAGGACTTTCGACATCTCCGAATGGCCGAGTCGTTCCTGAATATCCTTCATACCTTTTATATTATTTTTAAATAGCATTGTTGAACAAGTAGGCGCATTTTCTGCTCATATTGATTTAAATACTCGCCATACTCCAAACCCAGTCGGAATTTTTCATTATACGCTTAAACGAGAACACACCTTTACGCAGGGTTTTTACATTCATGAACTCAAAACAATTGTTCGCTAGCAACATAACGAGTCATGGAACTGCTTTTAAATAAAAGCCTGTTGGACTGGCTTCGGCATTCACGACTGGCACTCAATCAGTTTAAACTAAAAACCAAGGACCAGCACAGCGCGCAAAAATCGTAATGGCAGTTTAATCCGTCGGCTACGAGGATGAATCTTGCGTTGGAAGTTCCTATATTTTACTTCGAGTTCAAAAACTGTAAAATGAGCTTGCAGACTTAAGGAAGCTCCTGCAAGATAAAAATTCTAGAGGAAATACGATTAGAATACTACAGTTAAAAAGGCAGTGAACATAGCACAAAAAGTACCAAAAATACATTTTGTAACAACTCACAATGTTCGGACGCGAATATCCATAATGATCGGATAACAGGAACACAGTCTCTGAATCCTACGGGTGACGATCAAAGGGAACCACAAATCACATCCTGCTATCTTGCGTGTTCTAGCGTGCCCGTACTTGAATCCCATAAACAAACGCGTGGCACTCAGCAATGGGGAAACACCACAATAGGAGTACGAAGTCAAAATCAACTCCAATCGATTCATTGAAGCCTTAAGCTGAGAGTATGGTCAGAGGTAGATTTAATCCCAACGAGACCTCTGTAAAGCGTTCTCATGCCCTTATGTAGAACTTTGGAGGAAGCGAAAATCCCAAGTACCAGGATCGGCAACAATGTTTACTTATTCAGGATATACCGAATCAACTGCAATCTGACCTGAAGACCGTGTCACCGAAGACTCTGCTTCGTTAAATGGCCTCCTAAACCAGTTGCTCCCACAGGCGTAGAAGTAAAAGTTATTAAAGCATTCAGGATCAGCAAAAAGTGTGAAGACAACCTAGGAACGCCGTGACCACGACCTCTCAAAATAATGCTAGAGAGCAAAGACCAAATCAAGGCAATCCTATCCAAAAATCCAAACCTCCGTCACACGCATAAAGAGGTTTTTAAACTGGACTACTCCCCTGCAGAAAGGCTGAAACGCCGGGAACTTGTCTTGAAACTAAAATCAAGACTGAACGCTGGCGAACACAAGCTGGCTATTTTGAAGGGGAAGGTAGTTCAAAAGAATACGAATTTTCCGTTGAACCAACTGGTTGTACTAAGGACAACGGCAGCCCAGGTGTACATAGATCCCGTTCTTCAGGACCTTGATACTGCAAGTACGTGGAGTACGCAGTAGCGTTCATGAGTCCTATGGAACTTCTGGATGGTAAGGTCGGAGCACATCTAACACACCTTTAACAGTTGCTAGTGGCATGTGCAACTTCAGGCAGATGTCCTGCAAATCTGCGAGGAAGCATCTGCCTTGTACTTCGCTCCTGTGTTCCATTACCTATATAGTTTATGCACTCCAACTCACACTAACAGAATCCGAAAACCTACCGCTTCAAATTTCGGAAAACAATTCAGACCTTTGAGGTTCTAGTGAGGGGTATAACACTGACAACCAAGATGGCGAAGGAACAACCGCTACTTCAGTTGCCCACTTTGTATGCCATATCCGATTAAACACGGTGCGATACTTGCTTCCGTAATCTTCCGCTTCATGTTTACTTTGTATGGACAACAGAAAAACGATATATAAAGGATATAAGGGCATATTTAACATTGAGAAAATTACAAAAATTACCGTTAATATTTTTGCATTTTACTAGAAAAAAAAGTAACTTTAAATGAAATTTAAAGGCACAACTTAACAAATTATCTTTTATCTCCAGCCCACTGGATTACCTAACTCAGTATCAGCTTATTTGTGACCAAAAGCCACTCTTAAAAGTCACACAGAAAGGCTTGGCTCACACTTGGTAGATAACTGCCCTTAAAAGGATCCGCAACCAATTTATCACAATTCCCTCTAACTACACTTCAAAACTATTTAATCCAGTAAATATTGCGTATTTGAGTTTAAATTCAAACACTGATACCTTCTTAAGTCATTACAACAAACCTGACCATATGGTCAATTTTGCTTTAAAAGTCGATGGGGCCAGGCACCTTCTTGCTCCCCTCTGACCATGTGCTGGGCCATGTGCTGGTAGGAATGGAACTGATTACACTCCAGTTCCCTTACAGTCCCCTTAGTGACTTTATTAGATCCTACCTATCTGATCAAAAACAAAAAAAGTTTTAGTGGGGTCCTCTTTCTGAAGTGCTACCCTGATTGTGATTGGTGTCCTTTAAGGTACCATATTTTGTCTTTTGTTTTTCTTATTTTACGTAAATGACATTTCATCTATAGTCAAAAATTCTCAATCTTATATTTATGCTGATGATCCCAAATGCGTGTATTCCTTCTCTAACCGTACGGCCGAACGATTCCAAGACCAAATTCATTCGGAATTATACGCTCTTTGGGCGCTGAGCTCCGCATGAATAATGGAGTTCTCACCTTCTTAGTGTTGCTTCATACGTTTGGGCCTGTAAGGCTGCCGGAACCTATTTTTTAAAGGTTGCCCTATGACTGTATTAAAAATTAAAAATTATTGAGTGATTAACTGCCTACAGCACTTACCAGAATTTTAGGATATATCCAGCAGCCAAATTTAGCTCGTTTGGTTATGTCTACTAGAGTTCTGTTTTAAATTAGCAATTTTATAGCCTCCCCAGATTAAACCACATGAGTTGGCTTAATTCGTGCCCATCCATAAGAAGGAGCGTTATAACTAAGCTGATATAGACGGAAACACGTTTCTATAATGTGGGATGATTAGCAAAGTTTAAATAATGCCCTTACAACCAAATGTCTCGAGGCGTACAGTGATAAAGGTAGTGTCATATTACGCGGGAAGAAGATGTGAAATTCAAAACCAAAAAATATTGGAGGACAACATAAGGAGCTAGTTTTCCGAGACAAAGGATAAATGCAAATTAAATGGTAATAAGTGTCTATAGAGCTATAAAATGTCAGTCGAAGGAATACAATGTTAAGACCAGGAGCGTCAACAGTGGTACAGAGGCCTAAAATTCTAGTGTTACAGGAGGAAAACATGCGTGGGAACGTACACTCGCACTTAGTTTTTGCGGTTTATTTTGGAGCGGATATCATCCATCACTTGGTTCATGGTTTTCTAACATACATAAACTACGCACCTCTCTCACCAATGTCCCTTTATGCGTTCACATTACAACAGCTCTCACCTTTCTGTCGTTTGATTCGAGCAGCTCTTCAATGACGGATTTTTCAGTGTCCTCGTTGTGCCTCTTTGTCAATTACAAGAACCAGATCACCAATATGGAGTCAAAGGTCACCACCAAGCCACCTTTTTATGGCTTGCAACGATGGAAGGTAGGCTCTTATCCATTTTCCGGAATGACTCTGCAAGATGTCGTGCCTGGTGCCACCTCCAGTTAAGTCTACAGGGACTAAATTCTTCAGACGACGACGAAGGGTTCCAAGTGCTCAGCAAAAAATGTTGTGGAGTGAGTACAGCTTTTTCATTGGGGTTCGTACTGTTCTTCACCAGCGGTCGGTCCTTCATTATCTTTTCGGTTTCGGTTATCGTTGTTAGGAATACGTTGTCTGTGACCACCTCTGAACCAGAAATGGAACGTTTTATCCATCCGATAGACCAGATCGGGCGCTCCCATATTCCTCCTAGATGACTGGCTATCGGAGGCGTGAAGATCAAATAACATCCTTTCTCCACGAGAGAGCTATTAATTCGGTCTTGGTTTGATTTCTTCAGTAACCTCTTTAGTTCCTTGTCAGCCCCTTTGAAAATGGGCCCATTGTCACTGTAAAGCTTTCGTGGGCATCCTCTTTGAGCAAGAAACCTACCGAAAGCACACAAAAACGAATCAGTCCCCATATTTGAGATTACCTCTATGTGGATGGCGCGAATACTGAGGCACGTGAACAGGGAACAACATTTCTTTTCCAATCGTCGGGCTAATTTCAACTGAAATGACCCAAAGTAATTGATACCTGAGAACGAGAAAGGTGGGTTATACGACTCCAGTTTATCCAGCGGCAAAGGTGCAATCGGCTGTCAACCGGGTTGAGAGTGCCAGCGTCAACTCACAAAACAAGACCCAGCGACTCGTTTGATGAGCGCTTGGCCCCGAATCTTCCAGTATCTTTCTCATAGGATAGCGTTTGTGTGTCATATGCCTACGTGACCAGTTAATCGATGGGCATGCTCTACGATTAGTTGGCATACCAAATGGGTTTGAGGGAGGATAACGGGGTGTTTTTTTCGTACAGAATTGGCGCATATTGAAGTCGCCCTCTCACTCTAATCAGACCGTTAGAGAAGAATGGTCAAAGTTTCTTCAGCTGGCTTTTGGTCACTTTCAACTTTTTGAAATCGGTGTTTCGAAAATTGCTCTGTACGAACTTAGGCCCCTTCTCGAAGAATTGTCTCTGGACCAACCTAAAGACATCGTTTTTGGCACCTTCTAGGCCTGCCATGGTGAGTTACTTTAAAACGGGTTCTGGTCAATGTGAAACGTTGTTCCTCAGGAAAACTGCAAATCGTCGCAGCCAAGGAACATGCCTAAGAAGTTTTCCCAGTCAACACAACCCGAAACCTTCGTCAGCTAAGGATCCCCAACAAAAATGGTATAAACGGTAACGCCACACGTCTTTGAAACAGCAACCGGTTATTGATCTGGTTCCTTGGGCTATTCGTCCGACTTCTTGCTCAGGAATGTGGGACCCATGAGCCACATACTCCTTTCCAGCCTGTCATCACCTACATTTTTTGAAGCTATATCTGTTGGGTTACTCTTGAAATTCACATACCTCCATTGTGAAGCGTCTGATATGTCTAACATGGTAGAGATGCGCTTAGCTACAAACGTTTCGAGACATAACATAGTGTTCTATATCAATTGCTAGTTCCAACTGGGCCTGTTTCAGTAGTTTGGCGGCCAGAAGTGCAGTGGTCAGCTCTACTTGTGGTATGGTCTGGGCCTTAAGTGGCCTGACTCAAAAAAGGTGTGCATGTATTACCGTCTTTAGTCGTGGCATGAAGGTAGACTACGGCCCCGTACCAGTTCCCCGACGCGTCAGAGTAACCATGTATTTGATACTACTCAACGGTATCTAAAGCAGTTGGTGTCAAGCAGAGTTTGATTTGAACATTGCCAAGGACCTAAAGCTCCTTCATCCAGGTTAACCACTCTCGCAGGTACTCGTCGCCAAACCTGTTATCCCATCCGAGGTTAAATCGGCACAACTGCTACCAAAGTGGATCATAGAGGGTTGAAATATGAAAGAACATTGCTCTTCTGTAAACCATATCCGTAAGGCACATGACTGTGAAAATGAATGTGTCTGTAACTTTGTTTCATTCGACACTTTGTTTTCCGTGGGTATCAGTTGGTTTAAGATAAAGGCATATCCCCCATCAAATCGCTCTTCCTCAGACATATCTATTAGGGTCTCAACCGAGTTGCTACGCAATTTACTTAGATGGAAGCCATGATTTCGCAGGGCTGTTCGCAGGACTGTTCGCAGGCGAGAAGCCACGTCCCTAAGAGTTTGCACAGAATCGCGGCTGAGCAAACAGTCGTTGACGTAGAAATACCTCTGCAAGTACTTGGCACAGTGAGCTGCGGAAACGTTTGTCATCTACCCACTCGGCCATATTGGCAGGGGATCTTGCTAAGCAATTTAACGGTCAAGCAGAAAACAATTGTAACTATCGTTATTCTGCTATTTGTTCACCTCCCGCTAAACGGGGTAAAAATTCAGTAAGCTTAACTAATGTAGCTTACGAAGACGAAACATATATGGAATGTTTCAGCCTCCAGCAGAAATTCTCAGGGATGGAGCAGGAAATAAGCAATCTAAGACAAGAAATAGATAACTTAAAAAAATCTATATCTTGCCCAACTGCTAAAAAGCTCCTGTTCGTAATAAACCTACCACAAAGCAAAATTCGTATTCATATATAGCTTTTTCAAGCTTACATAAAATTCACATTAAACATATCGCGATAGCTGGACCCGGTAAACCAGAGGAATTTTCGCTACTTCCGAAGGGAGCCCCATCTAGTCCTTGTGCCACTCCACCGGTACTAAGTTCGGGTAGCATCAGCACTAATCTGGCTTTACCGCCCATCGCTACATCACTGGTAGACGTTGCACCAACATGCGATGTTGAAGAGGTTGGCGAGTTTGTAAAGCCAAAGAAGAAAAGGTCTAAGAAGAACAAGTCGTGCAAAGATTTGGCTCCATCCTGCTCAACACCCGGCTCATCTGGACCCATCAGGCAAAGTTAATTGGTTACCAATACTCACTCAGCTGAAAGATCTGAGTTACAAACGGGCCCTAGATTGAGTCGAAAACAGAATGTAGTCATTAAAGGTGTCCTGGAGTCAGCTTCAATTATTCCAAAGGAGCGAGTTAAACATGACTTGGAACTCCTTCAATTGTATGCAAAAACGCTGCTAACGGACGGTGAGTCCATTCATATTCTCAAGACATATAGAATAGGGAAGGCTCTGTCTACACCCGATTCAAATCCTCGACCAAGACCTCTTAAAATCATCTTGGAAAACGAAGCACAGGCACAACTTCTGCTACAGAGAAAATAAACCCTGCGGGGTCCGCATTCTGAAGTGTTTTTTTCAACCGGAATATTGGTTGAAAGAGCGAATGAAAATGTGACAGCTAATAATAGAACTGGAAACACGAAAGACCAATTGCGAGGCAAATCTGAAAATAAGGGATGGACAGATAGTTCAAGTGAAAAGAGCATTTCTTTGGCCATAGGCAGTCACCCTGGCAGCCCAACTGTCCCGTTTCAGAAACCAAAAACGTGCCCGCTTAAACTAATCGTCCTCAATGCCAGATCTCTGCTTAATAAGATGCCTTTGCTCCAGACTCTGGTTTTCATCCACCGCCCCGACATTGTAATAGTTACAGAGACGTGGGCAACACCCTGTGTATCCGACGCCGAACTCTCTATTCTAGGCTACGCTTACATTCGGAATAATCGACACGAGGGCCGTGGCGGAGGAAGCTGTATCGATGTTAGGCAACCACTCAAATTTTTTCCATTGGACTATCGCCAATGTATCGTGGTAGAGGAGAGCTGTTGGCTCCGAGTAGTTCTAAAAGATAACTTCTCTTTACTCGTTGGTAGTGTCTATCGTCCACCCAATGCCACCGAGGATTACGATCTTTGTCTGTGGCTGGCATTTCTCGCAGCATGTGGCTTAAATTTGAAGTACTGCTTGATTGCAGGTGACTTCAATCTTCCTGAAGTTCACTGGTTTCCAACTTCCGGTCCTGCAAAGTTCGAAGACCTACTTTAGGCCATAGATATAGACATGTGGGACCAGGTAGTTGATTTCCCACCCGAGGATCAAACATACTTGATCTTTTTTTTGTAGACGTTGTCAGCCATTGTCAGTGTCACCTTTAGATCCACTTGGAAATTCTGATCATACTATAGTTCTTTCTACACTTGAAATAGAGGCGGCTGAAACGTTTTCCAAAAAATATAGCTTTTTCCATGATTTCAGATCAGCAAATATGAGGGAATTGCTAACGCACCTAAATTCCCACGACTGGACTAACTTCTTTGTATGTTCGGATGTGAATGTTTGTACTGATAATATTTTACAAAGTTCTACGTCCACTCATTTCTCGTTTTGTTCCCCGTAAGAAAATAATTCACGTCAAGGATGAAGTCAACATCTTTTTATCATTCCGCCGTAGACTGCGTAGACTCTCCCGTCGTTTTCATCTACAAAACGACACCTCCATCCTGCCCTTGATCGAACAAATCTTTGAAGAGGCTTAGAGGCTGTCTGAGGAAAAACGACAAGCCGATGAGGTTAACTTTGCCGAAAACCCTTCGTTAAATGTTGCGAAGCTCTTTTCGCGCACAGTAAAAGCGCAGAGAAAAACGCAGCACCCCGTACTTCGAGATGCCTTAGGAAACCCAATAACTGACGCTAAGTGGACTGCTGATAGCTTCAATAAATTCTTGTCTAGAACGTTTAGTGAACATACTGTCGCCCCTTTTCCTTACATCCGGGTTTGAACCGCTACCGTCCTGGAAACCATAATTTTTACCCTCTGGGACGTGACCGTAGCCATTCGGCGTTTTCGTCAATCTTACAGTCCTGGAACAGATGGCGTCCCGGTCAGCGTTCTAAAGGCGGATGCAAACGATATATTTCCGTCCCTTCTGTATATGATATTTAATTTTGCTCCTGAAAGTGAAACGTTCCCTATTTTATGGAAGGAATCGCAATTATTGCCTATTCCCAAACACGGCCGACCTACGTCATTTGACGACTTTAGGCCAATCAATGCACTACCAGCAGTCTCAAAGATCTTCAAGACCTTGATCAAAGACAAGACGATGCGTCACCTAAGAGAGAATAACCTACTTAATGCGGCTTAGTATGGCTTTCTCAAAAAAGGTCTTGTGACACTTGCCAGCTCTCTTTCTTTGGTCATGTGCTACAATTTAGAGACAGCGGTTTTGCAATTAACACCGTTTACTTCGATTTCACTCAGGCTTTTGATCGTGATGACCATGATCTCCTACTGCTGAAACTTGCCTCCTTTGGCATAGGTAACAAGCTTCTGAACTTAATATTTTCCTATTTGAATGCTCGCGCACAAAGGGTTAACATTTCTGATGTTATCTCCAACCCCACGCATGTGAGGAGCGGAGTTATTCAGGGCAGCGTGCTCGGCCCGCTTCTATTTGGCCTCTTTGTCAACAAGGCTCCTGATTGTTTTCAGTATGGTAGGCCCTTTATGTACGCTGACGATTTAAAAGTTGCCTATCGATATAAACCGGTTGATCGCAACATCGTTCTTGAGCTCGTAAAAAAGGATCTTCAGGCCTTCGCTTTGTGGTGTCGCACATGGCGTCTCTCACTTTCTTGGAAAATGTGCTCCGTTATGGTTATTGGCGACAACCATCAGCCCCACCTAAGCATAGAGGGTCACGATCTAAACGTGCCCGGAGTTATAAAGGATCTGGGTATATCATACTCTAGTAGTTTTAATCTGTCAGAGCACTGCGCCCTGATTGTCTCAAAAGCACGCCAAACTACTGGGATTATTCTCAGAAATTTTAAAACCGTCAAAATAAGAATCAGCCTCTATTAAATGTATGTCAGGCCAAGTCTGGAATACTGCTCGTTTCTATTTAGTCTTCTGCACGCTAGTGAACGAAAAAAACATAGAATCAGTTCAGCATTTCTTTACAAAAAGAGTTTTCTATTCAGAACACCGAAACCTGTCCTACCACCAACGCTGTGAGCTTACAAGCCTTTACCCGCTGTGGCTTCGCAGATTACAGAAGGGACTATATTTACTGTTTAAACTACTAAACATTCGTACATTTAACCCCCTTACATCTCTGAGGCACCTCGACCACTCTCGGTGCACCAGTCATCGAGATGTATTTTTATTTCTTACTTTGGCACGCACAGTTAGATACCGACAGTTTATTTCGGTAAACGCTATAGCAATCTGGAATAAGCTACCTTGAAGTATCAAAATTCAGCAAAGCTATCCCTTGTTTACGCGAACTGTCACTAGTTTCTGCATTCAGGACACCTTCAAAAACTTTTGGGTGCTGAAACTGTTGAAGCTCTCTTCGGTTCTGATGGCATTCACGGACTCTGAATCCTGTGCCGGTCTTCATGCTGAGGGCAATATTACTGGCTCTGCAGAACTCAATCGGCTTATTTCTCAGTCGACAGCGAACAGCCGCTCGCCGACATACCTGCTGGTGCAGAATGCCGGTTCCGTAACACTAAATGGGGAGGTTCTTCACCGGGCGCCTGTGTTAACGCGTCCCTGTCCTGAACTTTAATTACTCAATAAGCTGCAGTTTTTTCTCCTGAAAACACCTGAAACAACGATCAGGAGTTTTTTTCACTGTCAGGTTGACCCTCTATTATATATATATATATATTTGACCTTGCCTGTAAACGGGCAATAAATAAATTATTTATTTATTTATTTATCGATAGTTTAAGTGCGTAGATAGCAACACATGGGGAAGAGGTTGCACCAAATGGAGGTACTGCCAGTTGATAAGCCTCAGAATCATATGCTAAGTTAGAATTTAACCACCACAGAAAACGCAGAAACGAACGTTAAGAATTTGCAACTTGAACCTTGTGGAACATAGCTTTTATATCTGCCACCGCTACGTCCGGGAATTCACCGAATCAAGTTAAAACTCAACTTTAAATGGTGGCCAGGTCTGGTTCCTGTAGTATTTGGTGGTTGAGTGATGTGCCCCTGTACTGGCATGCACAGTCGAACACTACTCTGTTTTTCTGGTTTCCTCAGATCTACAACCGAGTGGTGGGTTAGATAAAAAAAATTTCAGGAACGAGCTGGGTGTCGGTGCAGCAGTTTCTGCGCAATCATTATTGATATATTCGAAGATCGCCGTAATTTATCGCTCCTTATACTCCGGGTTTTTTATCATTCTGTTCTTCAAGGCATCTAAACGTCTACGGGCAACAGGCTTGTTGTCAGGCAAACAGGGAAAGCTTAAATTCCAGGGTAGAGCTATTTCCAAGTGCCCTCCTGTCAGATATTCATGAGCTTAAAAAACAAATGCAAAACTCTTTTGTCGTCTACGGACTGTGCTTTACTGAATGAAGGCCTTGCGCTCACCGTACTCGAAGTTCCATATCTGTTCTAGCCTTTCTGTGACAAGGTCTTTATTTCTCAAACCTTCGATGTTTGCTCCTTGACGATCTTGTTCCGCTACTGGCCCTATGAGTACCCAACCGAGAGGGGTTCAAACAGCATATGAATCCTCCTGTCCGCCGTATCAGTGTTCGCGTACTCAATTAGCGGCAGGCACATTCATCCCGAGTAGTATCGATACATTCGCCCCGTCTATAAAGGGGATTTCGATGTCACGTATCTGTTCTTAACGCGCTGCCTGGTTTCTAGTTTAAGCAAAACGTTTTAACTTGGAGAGATGGCTGAAGGACCAGGCATTTTTCCTTCCAGTCTGTCTTGTCCTTCTATCGAACTTTTCTTAAAACCCACTATTTTGGAGCTCACTTCTGCTGTTTGAACGACGGTGGATACTGACAGCACTGCTGGCTGGTCAATGAGGACTAATCGTTTTAAAAAGATTTCATCAATTAGCGTAGTGACTGAGCCGCTATCCTGGAAGTCAAACGTGGTAACTAAACCGAGAGGCCAAAACACTTTAATATGTAACACTCCTAGAGAAACAACTTGCTCAGCGCCGCATGTTGTGAGACAGTGGGATGTTTAGGTACTCGACTCTGTATGTTCTTTAATCGGAAACGCACCAGACCTGTCTTCTCGTTGATGCAGTAGTGGGTGATGTCACATAGAGCAGCGCGCGACGCTGCATGTATTACGCGACCTACAGTTGAAAGCATCGTGATTGGGTTTTGGACAAAAATGACATTATTAATTAAGTTCCGCTAAAGGTAGTCTATGTGATAGGCTGAGGGTGACAAACATGCCACATTGGTTGGTGCAATGAGCTTCTTTACATTGAAGACACCGCCGGTGAAGTACCAAGGAGCTTGGTACTGGGGCTGTTACTGCAGTCTGTGAGTGATGCGCATATGCCTTGTGCATCGGTCCTCGATCCCACGGGGAGCGATTGGGCGCAGAAACTGGACCTGAGGAGAAGAATAAATGTACCAGCAATGCATCAGCTCACTCGTCCAACAATTCTGTTAGATCAGAGAACGTTGACTCTCTACCAAGATGAAATATCGACGAAGCAGTTTCGGACCATTTGAACTGAAGTGGTCGAGGAAGTCGCTTTACGATCGCGGCCAGCGTCCTAGATGAATATAAATCATCTATGTAATATAACTGCTGTAAAGTGTTCTTGCAGCTCCTTATTTCCCCAGCCAGCTTCATCGGGGTGGTAGGATCCATAGCTTTTATGACTCCACCGTCAATTAACTTTGTGGCTTTATCTCTTACAATTTCTATATTTCTGAAATTAAATTAAGACTTTATCAAATGTTTGTCATTCGCATTCTTTAACATTGCTGTCCATTTTTGGTTTAAAGACAGACTGTAGCAATTGTAAAATTGAAAAGGTTCAAATATATTTTACTCGGAGACCCTTACCTTCAACATTTTTAACTACCAGGACCAGCTAAATAACCTAAAATTATATGGTTTCGAAGACTGAAAGCTGGTTTCTGCCTCCATTATCCCCTTAATCAAAGTTCAAATATTTTTTGAATTCCAGCCCTAACCCCCGTTATTCATCCACTCAACACCCGTAATTCTTCACTTATCATACCGCCTCCTATATCCTTCACACCTCAACGCTCTCGGTTCTTTGCTTACAGGTATTGCTTTCTTTGGAATAACCTGCCAATCGATATAAGGTTATCAACTAACCTGTCTACTTTAAGCGAAGACTGTACGTTTACATAAACACGGATTCAATAAAACTTTTTTACCCTTCCTTCCCGAGCAGCTTTCTCCATGACCCCGAGAAAGGACCATCGGAAGTTTAAAAGACATTCTCCAAATAATGTCTCCCATGCATCGTTTTCCCATGAAGTATGATGTCTTCATAACCTATGCCTCCGTTAAATTATTGCCAAACAATTATGTCATATTGTGCGCTCGTTTTAAAGCAAACCCGTTTCGAATGCCGATAACCATCATCAGACTTACAATTTGAATACTGAGCTCTGCAGCCTTCAGATTCATTATCGATTATCATGCCAACTAGCACCCCTGAGCGCATAATGTTGATTTCTTCTTACTCAGTTATCGAATCTCCCATTATCCTTTCGTACTACGCTCAGAAGCAACCTACCATGCTGCTTCATGTGCCCTCGTGGTGCAATGTCATGGTGTCAAACCTACTCGGATGGTTGATGATAGCTTCGGGCTCCTCTGTTGGTGGTCTGAGAAAGCAGAAAGAGAGTATCGTGGTCGCTTCTCTGCCAATTCTACCATGATCTTCACGGTCTCTATGGCCCTTTCCTCATTGGAACCTTAGCGTACGGATGATGCCTGTGAAAGTTTTCCCTGCCTAGCATCCTTGGCGGTTACGCTTTTAGCCAGTCAATATACATTGGGATCACACCTACAGTGCTGAAATGTAGCTTCTGTCATAACAGGATTTCTCCCACGATAAGGAGCGTTTTTAAACCTCAAACGCTCTCATCAGCACGTCGGTCCTACCTAAGGCGTATGTTTCACCCAGTTGTGACTGTTTTTCTCCTTAAACTCCCACCAACCCCATTCAAGATATGCCTCTTCCATTAAAATGCCCAAGGATGGTTTTTCACTATCTGATCTTTTATCTATTTTTACCCAAACTCAGTTGTGTCAGTTGTCATCGCCAATAGCTGACCTACTATTCCAAACTTAACTGTACACGATTTCGCTCTCGTTTTAATTAATTTTTATCAATTGACATAATCTTCCGGGTACGCAAATAAAACATCTATCAAATAAAACAGCTATCTATAAACGTGATCCATGGCAGTGGATTGCAGTTAGCCGAACCGTCGTCGAAGGGTCTTGAGAGCCTCGTGGGACCATTGACTATTTCCAAAATTGCGTAGCTCTCAACAGCTTCTCTGGTCTCACCGCAATATTAGTGGATCAGGTAGGAAAGTGGACTTTCTTCTTCACTTACCCGTTTAACAATTCTGCTCTCAAACCTTTTTAGAAACAACAAATTTTTCATAGGTTTTTCATCAAAATACAGCATTTCCCATGGGAGAAGTGAGAACTGAGGAGCCGTAGAGCGCTGGTAACAACCCTGACCGTCTACTTTCTTAGCTTTGGAGCATTTTGAAAAGCTATGCTCACTAATGCATGATTTCCTAATCTCTTGATCAAAGTGGGGCAGTGGCCGCGAACATCCAACAACAGAAGACTCACCGAAAGTGGCGTGTTTCAACTTCAATAGGGGTGTATTCACTGCTACGTTTGGGCTGGATAATTTAATTTTCTGTTTCAACTGTTCCTCAAAAAGCCGTATTCTTTCTCTGAAGGATTTGAGGATTGTATCATTGTCCCCCACGACGGGAGAGTATCTATCCAAGTCCAGGGCTAATAAGAACTTCTGCGAATCTCCCATATTTAGTGCTTCGTATTTGGTTAACTTTGTAGGATATATCCGGCAGCCAACTTTAGCTCGTTCGGTTATGTCTACTAGAGTTCTGTTTTAACCTAGCCGCTTTAAAGCCTCACCAGATTAAATTGCCCGAGTTGAATAACTTCGTGCCCGTCCGTAAGTAGGAGTATTATAAATAAGCCGATTTCGACGGAAACACGTTTCTATAATGTGGGATGATTAGCAAAGTGTAAATATTGCACTTACAACCAATTTTCTCGAGGCATACAGTAATTAAGGTAGTATCCAATTACGCAGGAAGAAGATGGGAGATTGGAACAAATAACCAGAGTATTTGAGGGCAACTGAAGGAGCTAGTTTACCGAGACAAAGCATAAAATGTAAATTAAATGGTAATAAGTATCGATAGAAATATACAATTTCAGTTGATGTGATACACTGTTAAGTCTGGGAGCGTCGACGGGAGACAAAAACCTAAAATTCTAGCGTAACAGGAGAAAAACATACGTGGGAATGTACATGCCCTTCAAACGAATAAGTTGTTTCAGTTTTAGGATCAGTATATTTGAGGGAGATATAGGTAAGTTTCCTTTGAATTCGCCATTTGTACATGCGAGTTGTGGTTTCAAAAAAAGTATCTCGGGATGTTGAACAGGTCAATTGATATAAGTCACCTGGGTGGAACATAGTTAAAAAAGAGTAGACAGTGAAAAAACTCCCAGTGATATGTAGGATAAAAAAACTGTCACCCTTGGGGGGATGTCCAACGGGGGGCATTGCGGAGGTCACCTGGATCATCACCGAAGTGCGAAGGTGCAGCCAGACACTCCCTTGCTGGTTGTAGAGTCCGCCGAGTGATTTTAAGGCAGAAATATTCGTCCAGATCATCCTCGGTCCGTTGCGGTTCTAACCAAGGGAGAACGGGCTTAGACCTCATGGATTATGGCCGCCAGGTTCGGCTGATGCGGAAGCTCATGGTGTTAAGTCGGGAAGATTGGGGACCTCCGAATGGGAATCATGGGAGAGTACGAGCCCTCGAATTAAAATAATAAACATAAAGAAATGTTAACCAAATAGCTAGCAGTATTATAAATACCTTATTTTCTGACGTCATCTTTGGAGATTTCAGTTCGAGTTATAGCTCGCACAATTATATTGATCTAACTTTCGCTTGAAAGCCTTCAGGTATTCCGACATAACACCCAGAGGAAGAGTATTCCAAGCTTCGACTACTCTTTTGGAGAAGAAATACTTCCAAGTGTCTAGCCTAGCTCCAGTCACACGTAATTTGAGAGGATGACCTCTCAATTTCGTTCTTGTTGCTAATTCGAAGAAATTACCTGGGACAAGACAACAGTCCTGAACGTGTTGTATGCGGAATGTTATTAGCACGTCTCTCCGAAGCTGTCTATAGCGCAAGGGAAAGAGATTGAGATTCAACAGCCGAGTTTCATAAGTCTGTGAGCAATGTCCGAACACAAGTTTGGTTGCTCGCCTTTGAACCATTTCAAGGATGTTGATGTCTTTCGCCATCCAGGGTCTCCAACCTTGGAAAGCGGACTCCAAACGCGGCCGCACGATGTTTCCGAAGACGTTGGTGACGCATTCGGTATTTACGGCTAAACAAAGCTCGTTTAAAGAGGTACAGCATCGACATTGCTGACTACGCTACCTTTGCGCAATGTAGGGAGGGTTAAAGCGAGGGCATGATGCAGACACCCAGGTCATTTTGTGCATCCACTTCTTTCAATGGAATGCCATTTAGTCGGTAAACGGTAGACTCAAATAATTGCTTTCCCGACTCGTATAATGTTGCAATTGCTCTCATTGAACGGCAAGAGCCAGTCATTTGACCAGTTCTGGAGTCGATTTTAGTTTGCCTGCAAGTTCTCTTCATCAGCCACAGTTTCAATGACTCGCCAAAGTTTGAGATCATCGGCAAACATAGCAATATCGCAGTGCAGTTCGTTGGCACAATCCTTGATGTATACAATGAACAAAATTGGGCCGAGAACAGAGCCTTGGGGGATACCACTCGCAACCTCAACTTTGTCCAACTGTTTGTGGCTGATATGGACAATTTGTGAGCGGCACATTTAGAAGTTTTCTATCCATTTCAGAAGTATACCTCTGACTCTTATGCGGTTGAGTTTATAAAGAAGGCGGTGGTGCGGCACGCTATCGAAAGCCTTTTTGAAGTCAATATAGACTGCGTGCACTTTATTTCCTCTATCGACCACCTCAGTCTAATGTTCTAAATAGTAGAGCAAATATGTGACGCAGGGCCTACCTATACGGAAACCGTGCTGGGCCTCGGAAAGCAGATGGTTATATTCAAGGAACTGCATTAGTTGTTGATCAATTATTTTTTCCATGATTTTGGAGCAAATTGAATTAAGTCTGACCAGTTGATAATTGTTTGTGGAGACCCAGCTTCCACCCTTATAGAGCGGCGTAATCCATGCGGATTTCCAATTGGCTGGTTGACCTCCGGTATCGAAGGATGTTTGGAAAAGCGTAGAGTGGTTTCGCTAACTCTCTCCCGAAGTCTTTAAAGATTTTGGCAGGTACTTCGTCGGGACCCGGTGACTTAGATTCCTTTAACACAAAAAGTTCCTTGAGGACAATAGTCTCGATTATTGTATCTACTTCTAAAACATCAACAGGGTAATCGTAACAAATTTCCTTTGTGAAAACTGACCGCAAAAATTCCGAAAGATGATCAGCCTTAGCACCGTATTCAGTAAGGTCTATGCCTTTGGAATCCTCAAAAGGGGTATCGGATCCTTGTTCCGTGTATTCTGCCTGGGGTAACTGTAGAACAGTTTCGGGTTCACGGTGACCCTGTTCAGCAGGTCCACTTCAAAATCTTGTCTTGTTCTAATAATTAGGCCCTTGACCCGATTTCTCTGCATTTGGTACGCATTTAGAGATGCAGGAGTTCCGACCGTAAGCGATTTTTCCTACAAGCTCCGCTTTTGGTCAACTTCGATTTTTAAAGCCTGCGCAAGCCATCTCGGTCTGTTGGTTAACTTCTTTTTCAAAATCGGAAAGTGATTTTAGATTAGCCGGTGTGGTACGTCCCGGAACGTTCCCCAGTCCTCCGTTATGTCTCCAAAGAACAAAGGTTCCCACCGAGTGCGCATGAGTTTGGCCTTCATTCCACTGAAATTGCCTTGCAATATATTCCTTCTGACAGTTATGGGTCTTTCTGGTATAGAAAATAGCGAGTAATCCCATTGCAGTACAACGTGGTAGACATGAAACTTCGTAGATGCTGTCCTGTGACTTCATGAGAATGTGGTTCAGACGATTGGCCTGTTGTCTTTCGCGCAACCTTATTGGAAAAGTGACATGCTGTGTGAGAAGTAGCTTTAGCGTCGTACTCAGAAGGCAACCGTCAAAGGCTAGATTAGATCTATGTGAGCAGGCCGAGCTCCAGTCAATGTGAGGCGCATTAAAGTCACCCATGATCAGGATATCCGACCGTATAGCAATCTTCTCAAGCTCATCTAGCAGAAAAGCATCAGCTACGAGGTCTCTTCTCGGTGGATGGTTGACTGTCAGGACATCTAGACTTAATGAACCTGGAACTTTTGTGGACAGCCATATCGCCTCGGAAGTAGACGCCAGTTTATAGGTTTTTGTCTAAAACTGTAAGTTCACTTTTCACATATGTGAGTAGGCCTCCTCCTTGACGAAGCTGGCGCAAATAAGTGCCCTGTACAAAAGCGATAGCCGGGCGTTGGTGACAAATAACAAGCCCGTACATTTAAAATGCATACTAGGTAAAATTATTGAGAGGATCATAAAGAGTGAATTGGTGATATTCTTAGAGACTCACAATTTGTTATCAAACTGTCAACATGGGTTCATAAAAGGAAGAGCCTGCACGACTAATTTGCTGTACTCTCTTTTTATCCGGACCCTAGCTCTTGAAGATAGGCACGTGGCTAACATAATCTTCATTGACTTTCAAGAGACAGTCAACACTATACCACACCAATCGCAGTTGTACAAGCTAAAAAGAAGACGAATCAGGGATTAACTCCTCAACTGGATTGATAACTTCCTCGTGAACCGGCGCTTAGTCAATTTCTGCTGTTATCAATAGTGGGGCTCGACTGGGCTCATAACTACGGCCAATTTTGTTCCAAATATACGTGGATGATTTTGTCAGAGATCTGGACTGTGAAGCAGCAATGTTTTCTGATGACGTTAAAATCTGGAGTGTAATTCGGAGCACTGCCGACGAAGATAGGCTGCAAACCAACCTAAGAAGGTTGGTGAAGTGGTCGCGTCATTGGCGTTTGTGGTTCAACATCGATAAGTGTACAATATTCACTTAGACAACTCATCTGGATTCGCGTAGCGTTAACGCAACTTTCTAAAATTTACAGCCTCACAAGACGTGAAAACCCAAATCGACCTTGGTTTGCTGACGACCACTACTTTAAAGCCATCCTCTCACTGTTCCAGAGTGTCTAACAGCGCAATGTTTTGTTGCACGCCATCAAGAGAGTCTTTTTGGATTTCAATAAAAATCTCTTTGCTAAGTTTCTCGGAACCTTCTTGCGGCCGCATTTGGAATATGCTGTACAAGCCTGGAGACCCTGGGCAGTTCAAGATCAGAACTGCCTTGAACGAGTACAGAGGAGAGTCGGCAAAATGGCAAGGAGTCAAAGTTCCTTGCCATATTAAACCCACCTAATGAATCTCAAACTGTTCCCTTTGAGTTATAGGCAAATGCATGGTGAGCTACTGCAAACACTGCATAGTGAATGGATTAGATTGCTGTCTGGAATTCTCGGAATTCTTTGAATATGTTACCACGACCCATCTCTGAGGTCACCCATTGAAACTGCGCGTCTAGCATGCGAAATTGATGTGTGCATGTTCTGCTTCTCTGTCATAGTGGTTAAAACATGGAATGCCCTCCCTGTAGACGTTCTGATGTCACCATCACTGGAAAGATTTAAAAGGAACCTTGATATTTTTATGTTCCAAAACGAGCCGGAGCAATGGGGAATTTATCTGTTTTTTCGAGGCTCACGCGCCACTTGTCCTATCTTATGGTCGCCTTTGAACTTTTGCAACCCACATGGTGTTTCCGTATATCGCACTTAAGTTCACGTTTCAAATAGGATACTCAAAGGCCAAATGCCTATTTTCGTCAATAAATTGGATTAAATTGAATAAATGGACGAAGCCTACCTACCTTTATCATTCGACCATAGACTGCGTAGACTCTCCCGTCGTTTTTATCTACAAAAAGACACTTCCATACTGCCCTTGATCCAAAAAATATTGCCAACGGAGTCCAGTAGGACGGGATGCCATGTTTTACAGTGGGTTCTTATTGCACGTGAAAAAAGTTTCGCGAAATATAGCGAATGATTTTCGATATATTTGACCTCATCAGCTAGCCGTTTTTCTTCGGATAGCCTCTCAAAAATACGTTGAATCAAGGGCGGAACTGAAATTTAGTTTTGCAAATGGAATTGACAAGAGAGTTGACGAAAACTACGGTGAAAAGTTAAAGGGAGATA
Organism: Schistocephalus solidus; assembly: GCA_017591395.1. NCBI lineage: Eukaryota > Metazoa > Platyhelminthes > Cestoda > Diphyllobothriidea > Diphyllobothriidae > Schistocephalus > Schistocephalus solidus. Next base: position 25,734 of record WEDG01004201.1, read on the forward strand.
AAAATCATCCGTGACGTTAATTAATTTCTTACAGTGAACACAACGAAAAATAATTGGATCCAAAACTTCGTAAAGCATACCGGTACAGGTGTTCACATCCTGGCATATAAAGAAATTAGACCAGTCGTGGGAGTTAAGATGTATCAATAATTCTGTCAAAAGCGTTAATCCGAAATCAAAAAAGCTATATTTTTTGGAAAACCTTTTATTGGATCCGAATTGTGGTGTAGAAACAACGATATCATGGTATGAGCTCACAAGTGGGCCTCATGATGACACTTTCAAAGGCAGACAACCTCTGCAGAATATAAGATCAAGTATGCTTGATCCTCGTGTAGGGAAGTTAACAACCTGAGTCCACATGCCGATATATTCGGCCTCGAGTAAGTCCTCGAAGTTTATGGGGCCGGAAGGGACCGGAAACCATTGAATATCAGGAAGGTTGAAATCACCTGCACTTAAGAAATGCTTGAAAGTTAAGTCAGCTGCAGCGTGAAATGCTTGTGAGAGAAAAAGATCGAAATCCTCACTGGTATCGGGCGGGCGATAGACACAGCCAATGAGTAAACAGTTTCTATTTTTTAAGGTAATTTTAAGCCAACAGCTCTCATCAACCGCAGTCAATTGTTGATGGTCTTAGGTCAGAAATGCCAGCGCTTGCTTAATAAAGATAGAGCTTCCTCCACCATGGCTGCCATGGCGAGCATTTCGAGTACAAGTATAACCTATAAGTGAGAATTCGGGGTCGGCTACGGAAGGTGTTGCCCATGTTTCAGTTACTATAACAATATCTGGATAGTGGAAAAAGACAAGAGTCTGAAGCGGGGCATTTTATTGAGCAAGGATCTGGCATTTAGAACGAACAGTTTAAGTGGGTAAGGTGATTGTTTTTGAGGGAGGGCGGCTGAGTCATCCAGTGGTTGACGGGCCAATGAACATAGGGGGCGGGTGCTTCCACCCTGTTCTGAAAATAAGGTTGTGGGATCGTACGCACTTGATGTGGGTGAAGGGGAGTAAAATATGGAGATGAAAATGACAGACAGGGGAATTGAGCTCAACCGCTAGCTATTGGGGCTTGTTCGGGAAATTCTTAGGCAACAGTACCCTTCGTATTAAGAGACAACTGGGGAAACAACAGTTGAGAATATTGGCTGTGGGGTGGGGGATGCACTGCTCCAAGTGGCATAGAAGCACTATTTTAAGCGAGAATGCTTGTATGTTTCGTTTTTCAGCCTCAGTATGAGGTCTGTGTGGTATCTGGAAATTCGATGTAGTTTGAATGGCAATGTTTTCGGGAGAAATAGGCGATCGAAAAGAAGTAGCTTTCGCGGAGAGGCTAAATTTGCGGTTTTCGAGTTGTCGAGACTTTAGTCGGACTTGACATTGAACTAAAAATCTGCAGTGGTTTATCAGGAGTAACCGGTAAACTGGGTATGGGTGTGGGAATAGGAGAAGTACTGCTGTCTTGAGAACGCGTAAATGAAGAACTGTTGGCTTGGCATCCCACAAGATCAATCAAGGTCGGTTTCCGTGCAGAGTTAGCTGGGGATTCAGACGGCGAGGCCGTAGATTACATTAATAGTTGTATTTAATACCGGTTTACAGGCATTGTCAGATGAAATATTCAGTGGGTAGAGGCTGGCAGTGAAAAAAAACTCCTGAATATATATCATTATAAGTGTTTTTCCTATTTTCATGTTATTCAGGAGAAAAAACTGCCGCCTGTAAGGATGAAAGCTATTCAGATCAGGGAAGGGCTAACACAATTGCAGTCTGTATGCAGTCTCTCTGTCTTTGCTAGGAACTGGGATTCTGCCTCAGGCAAGAAAGCATCCGTGTACGGTCGCTCACTGTCTGCCGAAGAAGTCAACGGGTGCAGGCTGCAGAGACGGTGCCGTATCCCTCAAGGTAACACCTGGGATCGAGTTCAGATGCCGCGCACTCCGTCGAACAGGAAAACAGATTCTACCGTGTCGGCGCCCAGAATTCTTGGAAACTGTTCTGAATGCAAAAAACTAGTAAGGGTAATCTTAAACAAAGAATAACTCCGTTGGACTTTTTATATTATGGGGAAGTTTATTCCACATGGCCATGGCGTTTACCGAAAAAGAACCGTCGATACTTAACTGTGCGAGCTAATGGAAGAAATAAAAAAAGACATTGCGATGACTGCTGCGCCGAGGATGGTCAAGCTGCCTCACAGTGATAAGAGGATTAAATGTACGATTATTCAAAAGCTTAAACAGCAAAAATAGTCCCTTCTGCACTCGGCGAAACCATAAGGGATCAATGTTAACAAGCCCACAGCGTTCTTGATACGACAGATTACGGTGCTCCAGCGATAAAATTCTTTTCGTGAAGAAGTGTTGGACCGATTCTATTTTCTTCCGTTCGCTAGCGCGCAGAAGGCTAAATATAAATGAGCAGTATTCCAGGCCAGGTCTTACGTACATTTTATAAAGGCGAAGTCTAATATCAATAGTTTTAAAATTTCGGAGGATAAACCCGGCAGTTCTGCGTGCTTTGGAGACAATCAGGGCGCAATGCTCTGAAAGATTGAGACCGTTGGAATATGATATGCCCAGGTCCTTAACAACGCCAGGTACATTTATATCGTGGCCATCTATGCTTAGATGAGGCTGATGGTTGTCACCGACAACCATAACGGAACATTTGTGCCAAGAAAGGGAGAGGCGCCATGTGCAGCACCACTGGGCAAAGGCCTCGAGATCATTTTTTAATAGATCATTAGAGGCGATTTGTTCAACATGGTAACAGAGGTAGTCATTTCTTTGTTGCTTGTCAACAATTTGCAATTTTTCAGTTTTTTCTTCATTGGGATGAGGTCAGGAAAAACTGAGGAATGCCCTTTTCAAAAAATATCTACTTATCTCCTTCCTAGACAGTATGAAGTCCAATTCTATCAAGGAAAAGAAAGTGGCTAATATGGGGGCATAACGACTGAGCGAGCGCAGTCGCTTAGCGTACGCCACTCTGAATCCCAAGCCGCAGCTTTCCAGAAGCAAACGCGCCCCGTCGAAAGCAGATGCGTAACTTGGAATATTACACAGCTTAAAATTATGCTTGCGTTTTATCAGTTCTTCGGTTTCGGAGCTGATTATCCCAATGACTTGAAAAGCCTGCTGGGTAACTGTGTCGGAGGTATTGGTCATAGTTCCTTGAAGCGAAAAATCGATTATTTCGTCAGACGATGACCGATTATTGGAGGACGGGGTTAACACTTGAGCATTCAAGGGATTCAGAGGTTCAAGATTTACCAAAGGGATTTAAGAATTGATAATATACACAAAGAGCTGCGAAGTCTCTCAAACGCTAGAAAGGTCCCCTTCCATTCTTCTATTACTAAACACTAATAACAATTCGTACGCTAATCGGATACGACCGTACGAATAGTCAGACGCGAATCGGATACTACCGTGACCGCCTAATTCGTACGTGAATCGGATCCGAAAAATTCGTATCTCATTTTTCAACCGCACAGCGGAACCTCTTTCTCTTTCTGTAAACCCCCCAACTAGGTTAACGCTTTCAAAACGACCCCCATTACATTCTGATACAATTTTTACCAATTATAAGGTGACTCTCGTATGACTGAGCACGAAAGTAAAGTATATTTTGTTTAAAAAGTGTTAAACATGGAGGTATACAAAAATCTGTCCACAATTGAAGTCACTGGACTAATCCTGTATCCAGGGGCCCGGCAATCCGTCCGCCAGTTCAATGGATCTCACCTCTAAAATGCAAAGGCAGTGAATTTAGTCTGTGCGTGAGTACGCAATGGACTTTGAAATGCTACTTATAAAAGCATCATAATCAGCTTGATTTTTAATGCAGGCAATTGTTGTAGACAATGTTAACAAATTTGACTTACCGTCAAGACTCTGCGCGAGGGAAGCCTTTAAGGCCGCTTTTTTGTGTAGACGATCGTATGCCTTCTTAAAGGCATTCTTTAAAAGCCCTCTTCAGCTGTAATTTGTCGGCTTTTTGTGGATTATTCCACCTATTAATAACCTCTGCGGCAACATGATTAAGTAAGTAATGAGCTTTTACTTACCCAGAATAACAGCGTAGAGAGGGGAAGCAAAAAAGGCCTTTTTTTTCTTCGTGTCTACCGTAGAAAGTCAAGGTGTCGGTAACCTCGTCAGCAAAAAAGGCAGAAAATATGCGATCAGCAAAACTGCTGACGCTATCGCTACCCTTATAACAATTCGGACGCGAATCGGATCCGATGGTACGAATTTTCGGACGCGAATCCGATCCGACCATGACTTCAAATTCGGACGCTTATCGGATCAGAAAATTCGTATCTCGTTTTTCAACCGCACAGCGGAAACCCTTACTCCTTTGGTTGACGCCCATACTAGCTAAACGGTTAAAAACGATCCCCATTACATTCTAATCGAATAGTTATTAATGATAAGATGACTCTCGGAAGACTGAGTGAGCAATTAAAATATATTTTTCTTAAAAATATACAAAGCGTAAGTGTACAAAAATAAATCTTATAAATTTCTCCTAATCAGTTGTCCTGTGTTGATGGACCCGCCAATCCCTCAGCCGTTTCATAAGGTATCCACCCTGTAATGAAAAGACAATAAAATTAGTGATGGTGAGTAAACAATGCGCATGTGTTTATGTAGTAAATGTTTGTATAAAAGGTTGATAATTAAAATCTACGTACCGTCAGCACAGTGCCCAGGGCTGCCTTTAAGCCCCTTTTCTGTAGTCGGTTATATGCCTTTTTAAAGGCATTTTTGAAAGCTCGTTCTAGCTGCAATTTGTCCGCCTTTTGTGGAATATTCCAGAGATTGAAGACGTCTGCGGTGCACATGAATAAGTTAATAATGAGAAATTTCTTACCCAACAGAATTCCGTATAAAGGTGAGATGAAAAATGCCTTTTTGTCCTGGTGGCGACCGTAGAATGTTAGCCAGTAGGTAACCTCATCGGCGAAGAGCGATGTAAAAACGCGATCAGCAAAATTGCTGACGCTATCGCCGCCAAGGGAGGCCAAATGGGTAACCTAGTTAGACGGTAAGTAATGTCCAGCCAACCTACCAATTGTTGCCTATATGCCCTATCTGCAACGGCTTTGGTAAGGGCATCTACTTCGTCCAGGCTCGAGATTTAGTGTACAATCGGACCCCTTGCTCCAGGCTTCCGTCTAGGAAGATTATCTATGTAAGGTAATGGCTTACCCGCATGTGAAGGAGACTGGGCAATAGGCATAGTGAGGCTACAACCGCTGCAATAAGATGAATTATCCTAAAAATTGTAACGGTGGTAATTGTTCTGCGTACCGATGACGGCGAGAGGAACGGGATGTTCGAAACGAAAATGTTGGAATATATAGGGCCCAGTATGAAATCCATCTTCAGACATAATGAGCTACAACCCAATAGGAAAAAATGGATGAGGAATGCAAAAATAGTTCACAAACAAAGGGCTCCATAATTCTACCTAGGATAGGCCAAAACCCGCGCTTAGTTTTCTTATGTATATGGAGCCCATCAATAGCTAAATAAGTTACAACAATATTGCCTATTAGACGCCTCAAAACTGCTCAGTTAACTGTTTTACAAGTACTTAATTATCGTACTCACCACTGCCCATTGCCGTCACCGTTGAAACATCACTTTTCCAAGCCAACAGCGTTCGTGTGTCTGCGGGAAGGTCAGAGGTTAGTCGTCTTATAATCTTCAGAAGACTGCTCTGGTAAATCAATGGCATACGCGAGCGTATTGCTTAAGAACTCATAGCCTCTCAAAACGTAGGTTCCTCTTCAATTGTAGGTGTGCTTGAAGAGTTGTTTGGTGCCACGTCAGATACATCTGATGTCCAACTTGCATCCTCATCAGCAGAAGAAATCTCTAAGTCGTCATATGACGAACTAGAGGAAGAGGTCAGATGCCACGACGATTAAAATTAGTCGGACGGATACATTTCCCTCATATTCTCAGCAATTTGACGTAAATCATCCAGAAAACCTTTCTGGGCACGTCTCCTAAGTGTTTTCGTAGACACTGCTCTAAACATTCTGCAAAAAACGGTCAGTATAGACAGAACAGGGGTGCAGGCAGTTAAGCGACCGCGTAACAGCACGACAGCGCAAGAAATGGCATGGCACGGCGCGCGCGGGATTGACAGCTCAGTGCCCGATCGATTTTCCAATAACACTGCGCGCATGTAACGAACCACAGTTCCGACAGAATTGTTTGAATGGACTAGTAGCACTTTTCGCGCGGATCCCGGATGGGGATGGAGTGATGGAATGTCGGTGAAGATGCCGGTGCCCCCTTCCACTCTCGAACGCTGACCCCCATCCCCACGAGTACCGTCGCCGCTCATCGTATCGCTACCCTTCGTTCAATGTCAGCATACCCTCGTCCCGACCCTGCAGTTGCCCACAGCGTTGCACTCCCCACCGGTTATCCAAACAGACATGACGTAATTCCCCCCACTCCAAAAGGGATATCGCATCATGTAACGCTCCCTTCTTTATTTTCTATTGTGCCCTTTCATACCTTTATATCCTTCTTAATAGTAGAATCCATTTCCAACATTTCTGCCGTTCCTTCTAATGACTGTTGCGTTTGAGTGATCGGCATGGTGCTTAGAGACCATGTTCAATATGCGCATCGTCTAATAACGACTACAGGTGCGTTACTCGCCGTGTGTGTGCAAACCTCGAAGTCTTCGGCCGCTACACGCATTCTCTTGCGCCCTTAGCGACGCGTCATCAAGGTGCACTAGCAACCAATCAAATTCCAGATGCGATTGACGTACGACCGTTCGAACCTCGAATCGTATTTCAATGTTATTAGGGTACCAAAGGAAGCTTTATACGTAACCTAGTAAGATGGTTAATAATGTGTAGGCTACATACCAATTGCTCCCTGCAGGATATTTTTGCGATGTCTTCGTTTAAGGCGTCCAGTGCATCTAGGATCAACATTGGTTTAAATATTTGACATTTTGACGAAGGTTGGGGTGCTTGGGTGGCGGAGATCACCAAACGTTCCTCCAGATGTCGCCTAAATGCAGCCACCTCTACCTTCAGGTCAGGCAAATGGCGCAATTCTTGTAAATGGCACTGCATGTACCATCAATGGTAAGCTCTGCCTGATGAGTACCTTTGGTGTGTGGTTCTGTGACCACGTCACCTTTTCCTGTGTCGCCTACTGCCGTCTACGAAAATTGTCTTAACGGCAGCCGCTCTGCCTGTAATTCTCCTAGCCTACATCTGAAGGCTTTCCATAGCCACCTTAAATTCCCACAACGAATATTTCACTAACAAAGGGCTCCATAATTTTACCTAGGAGAGGCCGAAACCCGCGCTTAGTTTTCTTATGTATAGGGAGCCCATCAATAGCTAAATACTTTACAACACTATTGCCTATTAGACGCCTGGTAGGGTCTCGAAACTGCTCAGTTAACTGTTTAACAAGTCGTAAATGAACGTACTAACCACTGCCCATTGCTGTTACCATTGAAACATCACTTGCCCCACCCAACAGCGTTCGTGGGTCTGCAGGAAGGTCCGAGGTCAGCCGTCTGATAATCTTCAGAAGAATGCTCAAATGAATCAATGGAGTACGCGAGCGTATTGCCAATGAACTCATAGCCTCTCGAACCGTTTGTTCCTCTTCAATTGAAGGCGTGCTTGAAGAGTTGTTTGCAGCCACGTCAGATATATCTGACGCCCAACTTATCTCATCATCAGCAGAGGAAATCTCTGAGTCCGAGTCGTCTTATGACGAACTAGAGGAAGGGGTCAGATGCCATGACGATGAATATGAGTCGGACGGATACATTTCCCTCATATTCTCGGCAATTTGACGTAAATCATCCAGAAAGCCTTTCTGGGCACGTCACCTAAGTGTTCTCTTAGATATTGCTCTAAACATTCTTTAAAAAAAGCAAAAAAACGGTCAGTATAGACAGAACAGGGGTGCTGGCAGTAAAGCGACCGCGTCGCAGCACGAGAGCGCAGGAAATGGCGTGGCACGGCGTGCGCGGGATTGACAGCTCAGTGCCCGATCGATTTGCCAATAACGCTGCGCGCATTCTTTTGCGCGCTTAGCGACGCGTCATCGAGGTGCACTAGCAACCAATCAAATTTCAGCTACGATTGACGAACGACCGGTCGAGCTTCGAATCGTATTTCATTGCTATTAGGGAAGGATGGAAGGGAAGCTGCAACCTCGCGTCTTTTTGCGAGTCACATGCGGGATATCCTCAACTACTAGACGGAAGTTCGGTTTACTTAACAGAAAAAAGGGATTTATAATTTAAAAGTCTACTTAAAAAGGCTTAAATTTCAACTGATTTCTTACAGTAAATAGAAAATGACGAACCGAGCACACCCTAATAACAATTCGGACGCGAATCGGACGCGAATCGGATCCGAGGATACGAATTTTCGGACGCGAATCGGATCCGACCATGACTTCGAATTCGGACGCGAATCAGATCAGAAAATTCGTATCTCGTTTTTCAACCGCACAGCGGAAACCCTTACTCCTTTGGTTGACGCCCATACTAGCTAAACGGTTAAAAACGATCCCCATTACATTCTAATCGAATAGTTATTAATGATAAGAGGACTCTCGGAAGACTGAGTGAGCAATTAAAATATATTTTTGCTTAAAAATATGCAAAACGTAAGTGTACAAAAAAATAAATCTTATAAATTTCTCCTAATCAGTTGTCCTGTGTTGATGGACCCGCCAATCCCTCAGCCGTTTCATAAAAGGTATCCACCCTGTAATGAAAAAGACAATAAAATTAGTGATGGAGAGTAAACAATGCGCATGTGTTTTATGTAGTAAATGTTTGTATAAAAGGTTGATAATTAAAATCTACGTACCGTCAGCACAGTGCCCCAGGGCTGCCTTTAAGCCCCTTTTCTGCAGAGGGTCATATGCCGTTTTAAAGGCATTTTTGAAAGCTCGTTCTAGCTGCAATTTGTCCGACTTTTGTGGAATATTCCAGAGATTAAAGACGTCTGCGGTGCACATGAATTAGTTAATATTGAAATATTTCTTACCCAAAAGAATTCCGTATAAAGGGGAGAGAAAAAAGGCCTATTTGTCATAGTGGCGATCGTAGAAAGTTAGCCGGTAGGTCACCTCATCGGCGAAGAGCGATGTGAAAACGCGATCAGCAAAATTGCGGACGCTATCGCCGCCAAGGGAGGCCAAATGTGTAACCTAGTAAGACGGTAATTAATGTCCAGAAAACCTACCAATTGCTGTCTATATGCCCTCTATGCGACGGCTTTGTTCAGGGCATCTACTTCGTCAAGGCCGATGCCGTGTGGCCACCACCTACACTTTCTAAGCCTGCAAAAGCGTTATTTCTTGCATTTGGCTTTGCGATATCCATCGAAGACTTGCTTTGATGGCTGATCGGCTGGGTCTTCTTGTTTTATTACCACGTCGCCTCTTTCGTTTTCACCGAATCCCGTCTAGAAAGATTATCTTTGGAAGGTAATGGCTTACCCGCATGTGAAGGAGACTGGAAAATAGGTATAGTTATGCTAAAACCGCCGCTACATATGAATTGTCCTAAAAAATGGTAACGGTGGTAATTGTTCTGCATACCTATGACAACGAGAGGAACGGGATGTTCAAAACGAAAACGTTGGAATCTATAGGGCCCAGTATGAAATCCATCTTTAGACATAATGAGCTACAACCAAATAGGAGCCCATCAATAGCTAAATAAGTTACAATAATATTGCCTATTAGACGCCTCAAAACTGCTCAGTTAACTGTTTCACAAGTACTAAATGATCGTACTCACCACTGCCCATTGCCGTCACCGTTGAAACATCACTTTTCCAAGCCAACAGCGTTCGTGCGTCTGCGGGAAGGTCAGAGGTCAGCCGTCTTATAATCTTCAGAAGACTGCTCTGGTGAATCAATGGCATATGCGAGCGTATTGCCCAAGAAATCATAGCCTCTTGAAACGTAGGTTCCTCTTCAATTGTAGGTGTGCTTGAAGAGTTGTTTGGTGCAATGTCAGATAAATCTGATGTCAAACTTGCATCCTCATCAACAGAGGAAATCTCTAAGTCATCATATGACGAACTAGAGGAAGAGGTCAGATGCCACGACGATTAAGATGAGTCGGACGGATACATTTCCCTCATATTCTCGGCAATTTGACGTAAATCATCCAGAAAACCTTTCTGGGCACGTCTCCTAAGTGTTTTCGTAGATACTGCTCTAAACATTCTGCAAAAAAAGCAAAAAAACGGTCAGTATAGACAGAACAGTGATGCAGGCAGTTACGCGACCGCGTCGCAGCACGACAGCGCAGGAAGTGGCATGGCACGGCGCGCGCGGGATTGACAGCTCAGTGCCCGATCGATTTGCCAATAACACTGCGCGCATTCTCTTGCGCCCTTAGCGACGCGTCATCGAGGTTCACTAGCAACCAATCAATTTCCAGATGCGATTAACGTACGACCGTTCGAGCCTCGAATCGTATTTCATTGCTATTAGGGCAATTTCAAACCACACTTATGCAAAATGCAACTAATTAATCCAATTGACTATTTGTGCCAACACAAATAATATGGGGCAGTATAAAGAAATTTAAACTAACAATTAATAAAAAGTTCACTGCTAGGGGCAAGAAATATGGTAAAAATAAACCCTTCACTTATCTTACAAATCGTTCAGCGCGCCCTTGACCTTGACAGACGGTTTGTTGTGGCGTGTAAAAGTGAGGGGTGGCATAGAAATGAGATGTTGAGGGAAGTTAGCATAAATATTCGGAAAACGTGCCATTTAAAAAAGTTTAAACTATTTTGAAAAACTGTTTACGTAATTAGAAGGTTTAGTTATTTGGGGAGTTTGGGCAATTTTTGGGTTGGGAAAGATGCTAACGTTAGCGTTCGCATCTGTTTTAGATGCTGAGGTGTAAGCAGGTTTCCCATGGGTAATGACATTACTGATTTTAATGCCTGGCTTAGCCAATAACTCAGATTTACTGGAGGTTTTCTTAGGTTTACTAGATTTGGCAGCTTTAGCAGGCGTGGTTTGCTTGGGAGGCGAAAGAAGTGGCATCCGTTTATTTAAGGCTAATAGGCATTGCCTTTGAAGAAACTATTACAAAAATGGGGCCGAGAATATTGCAGTGGAAATGCAAGTTACTGAAAGAAGTGAGCAACAGTAACAATTGAATCTAGGCACAGTCACCCCGAAGGACCGAGGTATACCTATGTCATATAATAGATATCACCGTTATCTGTGTGTATGTGCGAAGATTTGGTGCGATGTAGCTGTGCCTTTCTGCAAGAATGAACAGTATTTGTCAAGCGAATATCAATCCAGTTTATGTTTGAATGTGTCTGGCGTGTCCGCCCGTATGACGTCCTCTGGAGTCCGTTCCAGGTACCGAAAACTCGCTGTGAAAATGAATGGCGACGACCATCTAGGTGGGATAAGGTTCCTCGAACTTTAAGAGAACTCCCACGCAGTTTTATCTTTGTGGCCGATGAAAAAAGGCTTCAAAGTATAGAGCACAGTCCTCATTCGTTACGAGCCGGTATGCCTCTATGAGATCACCTCGGAACTGCCTGTACTCAAGAGCAAAAGTTTTAAGAGCGTCAAGTCTGAATTTGTATCCTAAATACTTTAGACCCTTCATGACTTTTGTTGCCCTCCTTTGTAACCTTTGCAGCAATTCATAAACTTTTTTTCTGCCATGGTCGCCACTCCTGAACTCCATATTCCATGTGTGAACGAATAAATGTCCCGTATATTTTTCCATTTATTTCCTTATCGGTATCTACTAAAGGCATTTCATTGATAAACAGGATATTTAAAACCCTTCGACCGCTACTGACACATTGAGCTGAGGGTTTTACGGAAGACAAAATGGTGATTCCTAGGTCCTCTAGTTCAGATACATTTGACAGGCAACTTCAGTCAAGGAAGTATTTATGAGAGTCGCCCATCGCGCTTGCCTTCTTCATTTTGAGCCGCAGTGAGAAACATTTCTCAAAGTTGAAATTCACCTGCTATTAAGCAGAACATTCAGATAGGCGATTGAGTTCTTCTTGTAAAGTCTGTTAATCAGTACTGCATCTGATTGGTTGCCACATCTTGATGTCGTCTGCCAACATGACTCCGGTGCTGTCTAATCCATTCGTACAATCATTGACCTAAATTTAAGAAACTTTATGGTTTATGAACGGGGCCCTAAGGTACACCACTCAAAACTGGCACGAAAATTTATGTCACATTGCCAATGCACACGGACTGTGATCAGCCTTTCAAGAATCTTCCTGTCCATTTGAGTAAATTCCACCTAATTCCGGATTATCGGACATTGTAGAGTAACCTGCGGTGAGATACACTATCAAATGCTTTTTTGAAGTCGATGTAGACGACATCAACTCTGGTTTCCTTATCTAATGACCTGGAGCAGCTTGGTCAAACTGGAGTGCCTTCGTCAAAATCAGTATTGGGCACTGTCAAAGAAGTTTTTCTGCGAGAAACTTCATGCTGGCCTTTTTGATGATCCTTTCCATCACTTTGCAATAAATGCATATTAGGCTCACCGGTCGATAGTGTTTAGCGCTGGTTCTGGATCCTTCCTTGTGAATGGGGTATATATTTGCTGAATTCCAATCAGAGGGGAGGATGCCTCGATTGAAATGAATGACTAGATGATTCCTGAACCAATAACAATAACTGTCTGAAGCCCAATAGAGTGCAACGGGATTACCTGCTCTCTGACTGTGATTATTTCAACATCGATACCACCGCACAGTGAACGTCTCTGACGTTGCCACCGGAACGGTACATGCAGAATAACTTTCTGCGTGTTTAGAATATTCTTGTCGGATGGAAATTTCTCAGAAATCGTATTTAAGTCAAACTATCTATTATTTAACAAATGCAACGGACTACAGACATTGATAGTGCACAATTAACAGCCAAGCAAAACCAATCGTCAAAGTTCGCAAGGTCAAAAGATATCAAGAGTCCTCGAGAACTGCTGAAAAGCCGAGTCATTTCTAACTATTCTTCATAGGTTTTATCAAGTTCTTTTCAACAACTATTAAACGACAGACGTACGCATTTACTTAAAATGCTCATCAAATTTCAGAAATGATGGCAGTCAGAATTTTGACGATAATAGCATGCAAAGCAGTGGCGTTTCTTTAGAAGGAAAGCCTAGTGATATTACCTTCACTTTCAGAATTCGTGCTCGTGCTCTTACTGCCTGCAGCCCCTGATCGGTGAAACGTTCCAAAAGCGTTCTTACCATAAATAGTGCAGGTTACGAAGATGAACCTTGCGTTATCTGTACCCGCATATTATAAAACTCAGAAAATGGAAGACTACCTTGTGGATTTAAGGAAGTTCCTGAAGCAGAATATTGACGGAGAGAAAAAGATTACCTGCGTAAGAGCAAAAATCACAGTGCAAAACGCAAGTTATTCAAGATAATACAGTATAAGAAGCTTCTGAATTTATGGATTGCAACCCGGTATATGCCAAATTGGATACCAGTTATATCAGGACAACTTCAATAAGGACTCTTCCAAAGGCAGTTCCAAATTCAGACTCAACTTCTGTCAGCCATCCCAGCAGTTCTAAAGAGTCCTAAGATAAAAGCGAAAAATCAATGCGTTGCAAGCTAAAATTCGGAAACACCATAACAGGAGTATACAGTTAAAAACAACTCTCATGAATCCCACAGGTCATTCAAAGAAAAATATGGTTGGCAGTGTATCGAAAAATGCCTTAGACCGAGAGAATTGCGTAGTTATCCAGGGTTTACCTGAATCAAATACTCCTACCCCGAAGGAAAGGATCTCCATCAACCTTGCTTTGTTTCAGTACATGCTGAACGATATGCTTCATTCGGTAGAGAAGGTAACCGTTCGTGCATTCTTCAGGGTCGGAAAAAGGAGTGATCAGTCAGAAACTGTGAGACCATGGCTTATCAAAATGTTCTTGGAGAGCAAGGAAGAGGCCAAACTACTTCTCTCTTCTCTACCTCTCTCTGGGAAGAATAATCTCAGAAGGTTTTTTTTTGCCGGACTAATCTCCAGCAGAAAGTCTGAAACGCCACGAATTATTGATGGAACTGAAGAGGAGACTTGCGGCTGGAGAGAACAGTGGTTATTTTTAGAGGACACGTGATTCAGAATAAGGCGGCATTGCTCTGGAACCAGCCAATGCTCATGATGACAGCGGCAAAATAGTATTAGAAAACTGGAGACAAACGGATTTTGACACTGCCGAGTGTTGCCAACTTGAATTTCTGTATCCAACGCCCAAAGTCTGTTTTGAAGCTTGAGGAACTGAGAATACAGGTAGCCATTCTGTTTCTGATATTATAGCAATCGCAGAAATATGGCTGTCACAAAAAATCAGCGATTGCGAAGTACCATTATCTTGGTACCAGTTGTTCAGGGAGACCGCATCCACTGTCAGGGTGGAGGAGTTGCGATATATGTAAAGAGAAACTTCCCTGTGTGCAAAGGGACAGAAAAGATTACCAATGATACCAAGGTTAATTGGCTGAATATAAAGAGACGTGGATCACAGTCTTTTAAAGTCATAAGTCTCTACCGTCCACCGGGGATGGAAACAGACGCCTATACTTGTTTGCTGAAGAACATAAAGGAGATTAGTAGTCGACCTGATGTTGTTCTCATGAGTGACTTCAATGCACCCAGCATTCGATGGTATAATCTGCAGGTGAAGTGCTCAAAGTATGCCTTCGATCACCGTTTGCTAAAGACAACACTTGAAGCTCTTCTCCCACAACATGTACAACGAGAGCGCATGGAGGAAAACAGGATAGTTGTTAAGATCTAGTCTTCACTAAGATTTTGACAGTATAGACGAGGTATATTGCCTACCTCCACTTGATCGAAGTGATCATGCTGCGCTTTCATGAGAGTAAGGTTTATATTCTGTGCCCTCTGCAATAAATGAAACGGGGTCAAATTTTTGGCAAGGAGACGTTTGCAAAATGAGAGCTGAGGCATCACAAATAGACTGGGCTCTTCTCTTCTCCGGGAACGTCACTGAGGACTGGAATTTATTTAAGGAGTGGTTGTTGAATGCCACTGTCCGTCATCAAAACTGAGAATATCAAGCAGACCACAGTGGTTAGCAAAAGATATAAACTTAACAGGAAAGAAAGGCTTTGGAAGAAATTTAGCCGATCAAATGAAAATGGAGCTTTGCAAGCATAAAAAATTCACGGATACAAGGTTTAAAGCTTGATCTTATAAATATGACTGGATTACGGGAGCGATTTGCTCCAGCGAGACGTTCATAATCCCCAATCGCTCTACAGTTATTTACGAAAAAGCACACGTAACAGGAACCGATTCCTGTTATGAGAACTGATGACGGTTTCGAGATATCAGAAGTAAAAAAAACAAGGTTGAACACTTTTCTCAGTTCTTTCACTCAGTTTCCAACAGAGAATACGTATTCATTCTATCTAGTTACGAGACCATGATAGTGCCAATTATTCAGGATATGCTCTTTCAAGAAGAGGTGGTCTTTGAAGAATTAAGCGTTTGAAAGCATGTAATTCCCCCGGCCCTGATGAGATTCCAGCAAATCTGCTCCTCGGACTTGCTCGAGAGCTGCCCAAATCACTATCCTTTCTGTGCCGGAAATCGTTTGATACTGGAATTCTTTCTACACACTGGAAAACAGGCCACCTTAACTCGCTTCACAAAAGCGGTAGTCGTGCACTTGCTTCAAACAAATGGCCTGTCAGTCTGACCGCAAGCTGTTATAAGGGTATGGAGAAGGTTATCAAAAAGGAATTAATGATTTCTTTAGAAACCCATAACCTCTTATCCAATGCACAATAGGCTTTTGTAGGGGGAAGATAGTGTGGTATGAACTTACTTAATGCGATGCGAATTTGAACAAAAGCACTCGATGCAAAAGACACTATGCATCTGGCTTACATTGATTTCTAGAGGGCCTTCAACAGTGTTTCACAGTAGCGTCTCCTTTACAAGTTGAGAATATTGGGTATTTGAGGCCAACTTCTTACGTGGCTGGAGCATTTTCTCGTTGGTCGTTCCAAGTGGTCTGTGTAGGTGGAGAGTGATCAAGGCACACAGGCATTGAGAGTGGAGTCCACAAGGTTTAGTGCTCAGAACAATCCTAGTCCTCTTGTTCATTAATGATTGTGTACAAGAATTGGACTGTGACTTTGCTATGTTTGCGGACGATAGAAAAATCTAGAAAGTCATCCATAATGCTGCTTACGGAGACAATTCCCAAGACAGTCTTCGTTGATTTGATGAATGATCCCGCAGATGGCACCCTGCTACGTCTGGGAAATTGAAATCAGGTCACTGATATGCAAACCCACTATTTGAACTGTATGCCACTCCAAAAAGCAGAAAAACAGAAGGATCTCAGCGTTTGGATGACAGACTTCCAGAGGCTTTCTACGCAATAATGCAAGGTTGCTTAATCCACCAATTCAATGCTGTACGCTATCTAGTTGCCATTTTTATTTTTCGATGAAACTGCATTTCTAAAGATTTTCAAATAGGTTTATTGATTTGGCACTGCTTGGGTGCCGTCAAATCCTTATAGCACAGGAAAAAACCTAAAGCAAACTCCTATTTTCAAAAACCACTTCAGCTTTGGTTTGTTTGTTTGCTTATATAGCAGTGTTCGAAATGACGAGTTTGTTTTAAGTAAAAAACCTGTTTTCCAAGGTAAAGAAATAGTGACAGCTGCAAGCCTCCTCTTCAGTTCCATCAATAATTCGGGGCGTTTCAGACTTTCTGCTGAAGAGAAGTCCGGCTAAAAAAACCCTAATGAGATTTTCGGATATCCTTCTTCCTAGAGCGAAGTAGTTTGGCCTCTTAAATAAATAAATAAATTGTATATTTAAGGCCCAGAGGGCCCCATCTTCCTTGCTCTCCAAGAAAATTTTGATAAGCCATGGTCTCACAGTTTCTGACTGATCATTCCTTTTTTCCGACCCTGAAGACTGCACGAAGGGTTACCTTCTCTAACGAATGAACCATATCGTTCAGCAGGTGCTGAAACAAAGCAAGGTTGATGAAGATCCTTTCCTTCGGGGTAGGAGTATTTGATTCAGGTAAACCCTGGATAACTACGCAATTCTCTCGGTCTTGGGCATTTTTCGATACACTGCCAACCATATTTTTTACTGAATGACCTGAGGGATTCATGAGAGTTGTTTTTAACTTTATACTCCTGTTATGGTGTTTCCGAATTTTAGCTTGCCACGCATTGGTTTTTTCGCTCTTAACTTAGGACTCCGTAGAACTGCTGGGATGGCTGACAGAAGTTGAGTCTGAATTTGGAACTGCCTTTGGAAGAGTCCTTATTGAAGTTGTCCTGATATTACTGGTATCCAATTTGGCATATACCGGGTTGCAATCCATAAATTCAGAAGCTTCTTATACTGTATTATCTTGAATAACTTGCGTTTTGCACTGTGATTTTTGCTCTTACGCAGGTAATCTTTTTCTCTCCGTCAATATTCTGCTTCAGGAACTTCCTTAAATCCACAAGGTAGTCTTCCATTTTCTGAGTTTTATAATATGCGGGTACAGATAACGCAAGGTTCATCTTCGTAACCTGCACTATTTATGGTAAGAACGCTTTTGGAACGTTTCACCGATCATGGGCTGCAGGCAGTAAGAGCACGAGCACGAATTCTGAAAGTGAAGGTAATATCACTAGGCTTTCCTTCTAAAGAAACGCCACTGCTTTGCATGCTATTATCGTCAAAATTCTGACTGCCATCATTTCTGAAATTTGATGAGCATTTTAAGTAAATGCGTACGTCTGTCGTTTAATAGTTGTTGAAAAGAACTTGATAAAACGCTCAAAACCTACATCACACATCCAAAACACACCAACTCCCTCTCTGCCATCATCACCTTCGTAAGGAACGTCGTCCTCACCAGCTCAGCAAATACCAAACTACCCTGCTCCTATTAGCCCTTCATCTTTGCACTTCATGAATCAGTCTAAACGATCACTTGAGGATTCAACTCTTGCATACTGGCGATCCAGTGCCTGGCGCACTATATATAAGCTTTTCATATCCGCATCAACTGCCCACATCGATTACGTCCTTTGAGACATAATATGGTCCTACTAGGACCTTCGCTTTTAATTGAAATCTGCGGTAAAACCTCAGCTAAAGCCTCATAACCTTATCTCACCAAACCAACTCACAACATCAAATACAGGCACAGGATAGGCACCTAGCGCTGAAGGGGAAAATTGCACTTTCGTGCAACATGGTTTCTAACGAGATCCTGTATGACACGTGCAGACTGCCTGCCGCAGTCCTGTCAGCCACTGTGTCCAATTGCGGCAACAAATACCTGACAGACCAAAAGTGGAGTGGTGCTTGGAAGGGGAATGTGATAGTGAGGCCTACTCTGGAGACTCAGTCCCACCCATGACACCAAAGCACATTCCTAATTAAAGCAATCTGACGGGCTTTTAAACCGTCTATATGCACAACAACTCGTAGCTTTAAATGCTGCCAGCTGAAGGGATTACTCGGTTCACCTCTCAGACTGCAACGTTATGTGACCTCCCTGGATTGGATCCGTTCTGAGCGCATTTATTTCTGTTAACATCTGGTCTTTCCTTCACGAATACTGTGCACGTGGCACGCGTGGTGTACTGTTTAGCTTTGTCAAACATCACATCCGATCCCGCCATTGACAGATCACACTCAGTCTTGCCACCGGGCACAGATTGGTGATGGAGCACAGAGCGCTGGTCAAGCCTCCTATCACACAAAACTAATTCACGCGCTAGTCAGGATTCCTGTAGTCAATATCACGGTCAACACTCTCTTAATATACATTAGGTTCGACGCAATGATTTATGAATGGTTTTTAGTGGCCTCTCATTTTGCTATTCATTCGCCGATAAGCTTAATCAGCTCTGCTTGGTGTTTCTTTATAGTCCCATACATTTGGTTTAAGTATGAATGTTACAGTTCCGGAAGTCAAGCGAATGGTTTAATCACTCACTACGTCATCAAATTTCTCCTTTGAACAAAAGCAGGTGACTCTGTCTTTCATCTCTGTTGGCGAACGTATGTAAATTCACTATGCATTTGCATTTAAAAATTGCTAACTAAACTGGCCATTCATACAGGATCAATGGCCACACAAACCGCCTTGAAAAAGAAAATAATTATTTTCCAGAAAACGCCAGCATCTCTAGCAGCCGGTGCGAAAAAGGTATATCGATTACGACAATTTTAACGAACTCACGTTCACTTATCCTTAATCGCAGTGTTGTATTGCGTACTATTTGGAGTTTGGGTACTGCCATCACCGTGCATTCAGATGCGGAAACAACAGGCCCAGCTGCAATCATGTGGTTTAAACGTAGATTATATCAAATGGCTTCAATTTTCCTCCGTTGCGTTTAAAACGTGTTGGAAATGAAGTCTGTAAAAGGCAAAATTTAGGAGAGTGAGAAGGGGGTTCATATCATCTGGCACACGACTTATTTTCAAATGTTCGCTGGCTCGCTCAGTTAGTGCTCTACTGGAAAGCGAAACATCTCAAAACGTAAATTCTTGGAGTATATTCTCTTTTCTATGTGTCTTTATCCAGCAGGTCAGAAAAATGACAGGTTCCACCCGAGAGGTGATGAAAATCTTGACACGAAAAATTTTCGCTAAGTTTAGAATAGTCCCTTAGTTACAAGTCACTGACAAAAATGTGGCAGTTCTATGAAAACTATGAATTAATTTAGAAACATAATAGTCCATACTCCCTCACACAGCCTGCAAGGAAACACATCTTGGCTAGATGTGAACCAAGTCTACGACAGGCTCTTACGTGCAATCCTTGTAACGACATGACTGTATCTTGGAACAAGCATGTGATCGTCTTCACCATCGCTAATATGAGGAGCGAAACATTGCATGCCCATCCATGTACATCTCACTCAGAATAGATGTACGCCCTTGGAAATAGCCTCGTCCATGTTGTCGACGAGCGGGTCGTACGTGCGAAGTGTAGAAGGGCTGTAAGGCTCTTTTAGCCACTGCGGCCGGTCCCACCACCGGTTTTAAGAAAGGCTCGGACAGTCGAAGGGTAAATTATAGTTGTGAGAGAGAGAGAGGGAGGCAGAGTGTGAAACTTTGAACTCATTCGCACGACAAAACAGAGCATTTCTCACTATGCTAAATTTGACGAAACCCTGAATCAATACCGACGCACAAGCAGCCTTGGTTTGTAAGTTTGACATTTCAAAGGAAAACCAGTCCTCATAGGAGTATTTTGAAGTTATTGGGGGAATTATAGGCAGGTAGAATAACCATTTATTAACAGCACCTTTGTGGCTCGTTCACACATGTAAGATCCTGTTCATGCTCTGCGACTGCCTGGTACATTGTGCGTGGCACGCATAGACGAGCTTTTTAGCTTTGTCTGGCACTGCACCAGCAACTTGCTCCGATAGTCTTGCCAATGGTTTTACATCGAAATAACATCGATGATGGAGGAGGGGGTGTGATAGACATTGCACACAAGTGCCTCATAATAAGCCTTATCATTTTTAAACTACCAGCGCTGCGCCCACTCCATGTGACACGTGTGTGTCGTGATGGCTTGCAACTATTGATCTATTATTATTGTAATTGCTGTCATTCAGCAGATTCTTAACTTATTCTCGTTGTAATTAAGGAGAAAATGATTCATATACGAATCGGTATCATCTACATTTGTCACGACGAGACGCGTCAACGAGGTATTTTTCGTCCTTTTCCGGCCTAACTGCCTTTGTAATAGCTCTACTACGTGCACATGTTGCAATGCTGAGCCTCTAGAGACTACTAGCACAAGCGCTCCAGTGATGGACAATTTCAGCTAGCCAAACCGGCCAATCACCCTCAAAGTGGACTCACACATGGTCTCCTCACTCTCTGACACAGGGGGATGCCGCTCTGGTGGCCGGACGTGTCCTTGTCTGGCTTTCAACTTTTTCCAACCTCTTCTCCGATAGATCTGTACAGAATACACTATACTCCCAACTGGCGTCCCACTTGTTCTTTTCTCATGCGGAACCGGGTCGGAAGGTCGAAGTGGCTGGGTCTTGGATAATGGCTTAAGCTGCCGCAATATTGGTGACCACGATGGCATGGAACACGCAACTGCTAGTCGTGTTTGAGGTCAATCATCACACATAGTCTCTATCAAATTCAATTAGATTTTTCTGCATCATTTGGTGTGAACTCCATATGGAGAATTTACTTACTAACATCCTCTCGTGAAGCATGGTGTAAGTCATCGCACAATCTCAGACCACCGAGTCCTATTCATAGTTCTAATCCAATCCAGCAGAGCCACACCTCCAACATTGTCAGCACCCAACCTCCTTACGAGTATCCATTAGCTTACTTGTACTACCCCAGTGTCTATTCCCACATCCCAACACATAACGACACGGAATAAGGACTTTCCGTCAACATGCAAATCAACAACCCAAACTTGTCATTCCCCGACACAGGGGATGCCGTCATCGTGGCCGGACGTATCCTCCTCCGACTGTCACCTTTTCCAACCCCTTCTCCGATAGCTTTATACAGAATAAATTATTCTTCAAACTAGTTTCCCACTTCTTAATTTGTCATACGGAACCGGGTCAAAAGGTCGTAGTGGTTAGATTCTTCGCTCATAACTTAAGATGCCACGATACTATCCTCAATGAAAACTACTTATAATTGGGGCTCTTACTGACTTGCGGAATGATTTATTAGGAAGAAAGCGACTTGTGTTTCCTTCATCACCAGCTATCCCTTTGTGGCAAAATAACGAGTGACGATGAAATCAAGCGTCAGTGAAAAAGCTAGAATTTGGACCCTACTTCTCTGTTCTATCCTAGGTGTGCTAGTATTTCACAATAAAAAAAGGCGGTATAGAAAGCCTATCGCGTATACGTTCCAGTACAATCTTGCAAGCCTAATGCAATGCATGCCGTTGGTGTCAGTGTCTGTGGCTATCAGAAAGCTGATCACTCCTACCCATGCGTCTGCGGTTGTCGTGCCTCAATGTCTTTTGATCGTAGAGGAACACAGACAATTCGGTTTTGTCTGCTATCTGAGGCTCCGTGGCGTACACTGCACATGCTATGGCGAATAATCACCAGTTTATCGCAAAGTCTGGCAGACACAGACTCTGACCTTTAAATGAAAAGGTCCGAATCGCTGATGCAGGTAAGGCCAGTGCAAATGGGTTTTGAATTCGAGTCGAGCGTAAATTTAACAAGACCGTTACAGCAGGTAAGCCAGGAATGGTCATTACTTTGTCCCCAGCCTTACTTACAACATTTTATCACAGGTATTTTAATGTTACACGGGACAAATTCGAGGTCACGTTTTACGAACAATGGTTTGAACGAGAAGAAATTGTTGTGCTCATTGAGAAATCCAAGGTTGCTTACCGTTAGGAAGACATCAAATTGAAGCAGTAGAGAAATATTTCTGTGTAGCATGAGATTTATAATACATACATATTTCCGAAGTTAAAACTACTGAAGTTCTTTCTACGCTACGTAAAAAGAGGGAATTTCAAAGTAATTGGTCTCCATTACGCTATACATAAAGGTTAACTTTCTTGATCTACCAAACAAATCCTATCCTACCCCTTTAAGAAACTTCGTCCATGTTTGCTTGTTTTTATTTTTAAACACATCGGAGTGATTTTTATAGACATAAACTGATATTTACTGGGATCCGATTCCCTAATTAAATTGCAAATAGCAATCATAGTAATAGCAATCATAACTGGCAGAGCCACTAGGTACTCGCTCTGTAGTGGATGATAAAGACGCAGAATGTGCCCTTTTAATTCCAGTTGCACAAGTGTCATTCACAATGTTCTAAAGAACACAAATTTCCACTTTTCTCGATGTCATGAGATCAGGTTATTTTCAATTAAAACCCAAATGGGCACTTTTGCAGTAAATAATTGTACATTTTCAAGTAGATTTTCAAACGAATAACCAAACATTGTTCACTGCTGACTTTGAGCTTATAATAAGCATTCATCTATTAAAACAAAAACTCAGCGAACAGAGAAACAGCAGTAAGGACAAAGTAAATGGACGTGCGAAGAGAGACTGCTCGCAATACAAGTGAATTTGTGTCAGTTTCCTTGGAAATCAAGGTAAGGTTTAGCATTAGGGTTAGGTTAGGGTTGAGGTGAGGGTCAGAGCTATGCTTAGGGTTAGAATTTGGTTCAGTGTTAACAGTAGGTAAGCGTTTGGGGATGAGTTAAGTGTATGGTTAGGGCTACGTCGAGGTTTTTGTTAGGGTTGCTGTATGGGTAAGGATACAGGAATAGTAAGCCGTCTTGGTATTAAGCACCTGGCTACCTCTATTAATTGTGTGGGGCGTTCTTATGCCAGCGTCATAATTAGTGGGTCATATACGTAATCATTACCAAAAATCCTTTAAATTTATTGAAAAAGATGTAAGATGAATGCTTTTTAGGTTTAAAAGAGAAGCATACTGTCGACTATGAGAAGGCAAACACGCTTCTGATGAAGGACTGTTCTGTAGGTTAGAGTTCATAAAGATTCAGACAATTAATCTTTGAAGGAAAATTCCGAAACAAGATGAGAATAGTCGTTGTAGACGTGATCAGAAGCTTTTGTCGATGGCGGCAGAATCAACTATCAGGGGGGCGAGAGAGGAGGAACATACCATGATCTTTCACAGTTCACTTAGACTCGAAGGGAGGAGGGGACATTGAAGGCCGCCAGGACCACCAGGACCAGGACTATTTTGTTCATTGTCTACATCAACGATTGTGCCAAAGAACTGGACTGCGATATTGCCATGTTTGCCGAGGATCTCAAACTTTGGCACGTCATTCAAACTGCAGCTGACGAAGAGAATTTGCAGGCAAACTTAAATCGACTCCAGAAATGGTAAAATGACTGACTCTTGCCGTTTAATGAGAGTAAGTGCAACATCATACGAGTTGGGAAAAGCAATCCTTCAGACCGTACGGTTTACAGTCTGAATGGCATTCCATTGACAGAAGTGGATGCCCAAAAGGACCTGGGATTCTGGATCACGCCCTCGCTTAAACCCTCCCTACATTGCGCAAAGGTAGCGAAGTCAGCCATGTAGATTCTGTACCTCGTCAAACGAGCTTTTGCAGCCTTCACTACCAACTGCTTCGCTAAAGTCTTCGGAACATTCGTGCGGCCACATTTGAAGTCCGCCATCCAATTTTGGAGACCCTGGGCGGCGAAGGACATCAACATCCCCGAAAAGGTCCAAAGGCCAGCAACAAAACTTGTCCTTGGACATGGCACACAGCCTTATGAAACACGGCTGTCGAATCTCAATCTATTTCCCTCATGCTATAGACAGCTTCAGGGGACCTGATACTTACATTCCGCATACTACGCGCCCAGGATTGTTGTCTCGTCCCAGGTTATTTCTTCGAGTTAGCAACACCAACGAACATGAGAGGTCATCCTCTCAAATTACGTGTGACTGGAGCAAGGCTAGACACTCGGAAGTACTTTTTCTCCAAAAGAGAAGTCGAAGCTTGGAATAGTCTTCCTCTGGATGTTGTTATGTTGGACTCCTTGGAGGTTTTTAAGCGAAAGTTAGATCGATATAATGGTGCGAGCTACAACACGAACTGAAAGCTGCAAGAGTGACGTCAGCAAATAAGGTATTTATGATACTACTAGCTATATTGGAGTAACATTTATTTTTTGTTATTTTCGTTTGAGGTCTTGCACTCTCCCATAATTCCAATGCTGGGGTCCTCGAGGTCTTCGCTGCTTAATTATTTGCACACCTTGGTAACACCATGAGTGTTCGCATCACCTGGACCTGGCGGCCGTCGGCCATGAGGTGTATGAACGTTCTCCCTTGGTTTGAACCGCAATGGACTGAGGATGATCTGGGCATATATTTCCGCCTTTGAAATCCCTCAACGGACTCTGCAATCAGCAAGGGAGCATCTGGCTGATTCATATGACCTCCGCAATGCCCCCCATTAGACCACCCAAAGGGCGACAGTTTTTTCTCCTAAATATCACCAGGAGTTTTTTTTCACTGTCTGCTCTTTTTCAACTACGTTCTACTATGTTGGCCTCGCCAACATATCGAGATACGAGTTTTTGATACCACAACTCGCATGTACAAATAGGGACTTCAAAGGTGACTCACCTACATCTCCCTCAAATATACTGATACTGATAATGAGATGCAACCATGATACTTCTTTGTTGACCAAAGAAATCGCCGACAAGGTGGCTAAAATTGAAGACTCCGACATGATCATCAATGCATTGCTTAGGGTTGAAATTAGGTAAGGACGTTAAAAGCCATGAAGATCATCGCTGCTGGGGGATAATATCAGTGTATTAAGCAGCCAAGTTAAAGCATGGGGTTGCAGAAATCTAAGTGAAAGCATCTGTCTGAACGACTCAAGTATATATTATCTGTCCTTAAATCCCAGGAGGACCATTTTCATAGTCCAGTAGTAGGAATAACTCCATTCGCAGATCAGAGGTAGTCTTTCCAATACCAATATTTGACGTGCCCTTTGTATATAAAGAAACACACTTAATGTGATCAACATCCATTAGAGTTTCAAATTTCTGATTTCTGGGAAATATCATTGATGGGAAGAAAGAAGAGTAGTGGATCCAGAATCGTGTTTTGAAGTACGCCACTCATGATTGAGCGAAGCGTCCAGTAGCTATTATCAACAACGACCTGATAACGGTTGGATAAGTAGGATCAGATGAATTTGGGTAGAGGAGGCTGGATGCCAATGGCTTCCCATTTTACTGAAAGGCATCTGTGTACCACCTTGTCAAAGGCTTGACTAAGGTTCAAGTATATAACTATCCTGACTGCTGTTCCTTATGAAGAGGAATGGTAAGATTGAGAAAGACTAAATAACAAATTTTGCAAAATCTTTCAGGTAAAAATCCAGGTTGATTAGATCTCGGAAACCGATTAGCTAAACAGAAACCAAGAATTACCCTGAAAACTATCTTTTCAACAGATAGAGATAAAGATGGAGTTTTATGCACGCCCCGATAGTTATTCACTTCAGATAGAGATCCAGATTTTACAGCTGGAAGGATACTTTAGATCTTTCATGTTTCCATGGAAAAAGCGGTTTGAAATATAAACGGAGAGTTGATGAATAAGCAACCTGGGATGTTCCGACGCCTTCTGGAAAAGCCACTTCTCAATATAGTTCGTTCCTTGAGCATCGGTGTTTTAAACTACATACATTACTTGCATTGAAAATTCGATCAGAAAAAGGATCAAGGGAAGAAGCTGGTCCAGCTTCAGTTGTAAGGTATTTTGTTAAAATGGCATTTAACAATTCCACCTGGTCAATGTAATTGATGCGGACACTCTTTTCATTAATTAACAAGCGAGAATTCGTGACCACGCGTAGAAGAGGACCGATTATTTGAATGACGGTTTTTGCAGGGTTGGGAGCACTAAGAGCCAGTGATTCGCCGCCCACGACATGCTTAACGCCTCTTCGAATTTCATTCTAAAATTTGCGCGATTCGTTGGTGGATAAACAAAGAAGTAGTGGACAAGTCATGCAACTGCATTTTCAACCTTTGTCAATCTGTTATCAAGAAAGTGAGGAACAATGGTGTCAGAAGAGTTAGGCTTGAGGCATCTACGAGGCACAAATTCTAAATTGCCTTCGGATACATCCGACATGACGTCACAAGAAACGGTTACGTTGTTACAGGAGGGAAAGCCGTGCTTCTCCAGGGATCCGAGATGGTAATTTATAAAGCCGTCTTAGAAAGTTAATTTAGGTAGGTTTTAACTATGCTGATCTGTTTTGAAAGGATCAGCGGTAGGCGAGATGGTCACAATCGAAAATTACCTATTTGAAAGCAAGGAAAAAGAGATCAATGTAATTGGTAAGATCAAATCTAGTGTTTTCTCTTACTGGAGAGCGGAAAAGCTGAGAACATTAGAAATTAACTGGACTCGAAATACTCAACTTGAGTGATTGAGATGGGGCGTCCTTCGCTGACTACCACCACGGACAGCATGATAGCATCAGGTAAAATTTACTCTGGTCCACTTGCACATGCCAAATGAGGGGCAGACGTTTTCACACGTGAATCTGTTAGACGCAGAGATGCGTGATCTGTGAACGGCAATTCTACGGAAAAGTACTGGACTGTCATGCCAGTGATGAGTAAACGGATTGAGTTCAAAGTAATATCGGTCATATGGAGGTTAGCTAACCTGGCGGCTTAAATCATGTGCAGTGAACATGCGTTCTGATGAGCTGTCGTGGAAAATTGTCGGAATCTCTGGTCTATAGAAGCATACTTTGATTGTCAGTTGTTAGTTTACTGTTTTTATTCCAAGTCTTGTGCAGATGAAGTGTGACAGCTAGTATATTTGAATGTCCTTTGAAACTCCGTCCTCTGAAAAAGTCATCAGCTCAGTGCTTTCACAGTCGGAAATTGGAATACTTTGTGAACAGGCTGATTAGATTCTTGGTACCTTTTGAGATTGAAATACTATCCACAAATGCTTCACCCCATTTAGCTTGCGAAAATTCACTTGAATTTGAAGGAAAAAGTACAAGCATGCGGTGGTTAAAAATTCACTCGTTGTTTAAAGGTCGTGGTGGAAAAGCAGAATAACCAAAAGAGAAAGGAAAACTACCCGGAAATCTGGTTTCTTTTGTTGTCGACATGGCATTCAGCTCAAAAAAATGTTCCACCGCAATGTTTCGTGTTCAACTGGCCTCCTGACTTTTAAGCTGGTAAACGCTCAATTGAGCAGCAGACATAGGGGTCAAATACACAGACAGCAATGCTATAATTTGATTTTATTTGAAAGAGTTCAAATGCAGCCATAGCGAGTGTACTAAAAAGTCCCGAACCAAACCACGCACCAGGGAGGGCGTTTACTGTCGCTAAAGATTGGCTGCGTTGGGCAAAGGTGGTTACCACGTTGTTTAATGTCGTCCCGCACTGAGCCGTTATGGTCAAATACTTATAGCTGGAAATGGAAGTTACCTCAGGCAATTGGGCAACTTGTATCGTCAGACAACCTATGCACTCGGACAAGTCCCTTGTACATGATTGAAGGAGTTTGAAGTGGGGCCAAATCTGGGAACCTCATCCACAGGGCATTTGCTATTACAATCTGACGTGCTTCTAAACTATCTAAACAAGTCGTGGCTGGGAAGGCCGTCAACTGACGAGCTGACCCGGCTGCAGGCTGAAATGGATGTGGCCTGCCGGACACTCCCACTACGGAGGGGTCCATTACTAATTACCCTTGTTTCTGTGCAAAGTTGATACACCATTCGCGACCAAGGTAGGAATTTCACGCGTGGTGTCCTGTTTAGCTTTGTCAAACCTCCCACCCGATCCTGTCTTTGCTCGATCTGATTCAACCCAGGCCCAGGTAGGTGGGAAGGGCAGAGGGCGGTAGGTGTTGATCAACTTCGTTATCACTTTAAGAAAACTCGCGCGCAAGTCACTGCTCCTGTGTCAGACATATTGCGGGGTGTACATAGTCAATCGCGATGTTCGAACTGCCTTTCTTGCGAACCACTTGTATATTACATTCCTCTGGAAGCTGTCGATTGGAGTTGTGACGGTGCAAGCTACTAGAGGACAGGAAGTATAATCCGGCATTTCGCAAACGTAATCCACTGGTGGTGATAGGCATTTTTCAAATTGTCGACTATGACGCGTTCTACCTGGTAGCAAGTACTCATTATCCCATTCTGCAAATATTTATTTGTACAAAACAAAGAAAAAATGAAATTTTTGAATATAAAAATCAATTAAAATCCCAGATTTTGTGAAATAATCAGTAGATAAAATGTAAGTATTTTGTAACAGTGACAGCGCTTGACCATTAGGAAGCAACTAACGCTACGATAGGCATGGGGGTAAGTATGCATGGCATTGCATAGTAGATGGTAGATGGCCATATCACTAACGGCATTTCTTCTGACAGCCAGTGTCATTGTCAGTAGGTCTTCGATGCCGCTGTTTGTAAGCTGCTTTTGCAGATGCAATAAATAAGATACGCTTGCCGGTTTTTCGCTTTCACTCACACTCTGTTACAGTGTGGACGGGACAGTTGGGGAATTCAAAAGAATGTTCTAATAATTCAAAGTTTCAAACTTGCTCCCTTAAGCAAGAATAGACAGCCATTCATTTCGTGTCTATTGGCGAACACATATCAGTATAATAAGCATTTGTTGCTCATCTCAGCTATCGTGCCTGCAATTCATAATCTACTGAAATTCACCGACTATTTACGTAGTACATATAACCTAACACAAACCGCATGGAAACAGATTTAAACTCTTTCGCCAATAACGCCTGCATCTCTGGCAATGCATCTACCTCGTTAGCCGATGCGTAAAATGCCTAATGCTTACGACAATATACACGTCCTGACAGCCTCCAGCCTCCAGAAACCGAATGATTGTTGTGCGTAGGAGTTGGACGTTTGGTTTTTGGCTTCCGCTGGTTTTCATCAACGGGGCCAAGCTGCCGTCACACGAGATAAACTTCGATTTCATCCATCGTATTAAAAACCTATTGGCAATTATTCCTGTCAAGTGCAAAATTTAAGCGTGTGCAGGGGTTTCATGTCACTTGGTGCCCGACTCACCTTTAAGTCTGATCTAGTCTCGTCCAACTTGCCCGTAAGGAGAAAGTATATAGCACTTTGCCCGGAAAAACTAAAAGTCACAATAGGTTGAACATAGCAAGTCAATTCTTGGGATAGATTCCCTTTAATATGTGCCACTGCGTCCTAGACTAGAAAACTGTAGAGTCTACCCAAGACCAACAGCAGTTCACGTTTGGTGAGTTAAGATGCGAATACCCTAGACCTGCTCTGGAAAGTAAATGCCGAGGAGGCTCAGCCTATTGCTTGAGGAATGAAGTGCGCATGCATTTTTCTGTGGTTATAAAACGAGCTGGTAAAAAGGCAAGTACAAAAAACAGCCTGAAATGTACAACAGCCCATTGATTGTAAATTGCTGAAAAGATTTGCCAGTCCAGTGAGAATTAATTTAAAAAATCTTCGGTTAAACACTGACGTCACCAAACCTTGCGCAGCTTTCTCACACACGCATAGCCCTGGGCTAATATGTGTACTACTCGTAAGGAAATGTCTGTCCCTCGCAACAGCCATGCGATCTACTTCGTAATCGCTGGTGTTAAGGACGAAACGTCACATGTCCGAACATGCCCATCTCACTCACATAGGAAGTCCATCCATTGAGAAGGCCTCCTTCATGTCTCGTGTGGCATATATCAACGAACTGTACAGCTCTATCAGCCACTGTGGACAATTCCATTACCAGTTGGCAGAAAGATTGGGGTATGAGGCGAAAAGAGGGACTAAGTGATTCCGACATCGGAAAATCCCCCCCCACACACGGGAAAAACGCTGCTATACTCATTACAAAACTCTGGAGCGCTAGGAGCCGTGCTTTGGAATATTGTAGATTCACTAATAGCCCAGTCCTTAAGTGAGTATTTTCAAAAGATTTGAGGACTAATAGAAGCGAAATTGTGTGTTTCCGGAAGCAGTTAAAGAGGGTAGATGTTGTTCGATGGACCAAGAAGTTTATTAGCCTGAGGCTTCGGATTCTCCTTCGAACGCATCATGAAAGAGAGAGAGGGTTACCGACATGAACGATAGATGCCCATAGGTGCGAGGTATTTTGTAGTTCGTAGTGGCCCCGCGATCACATGCGTACTAGCAGCCCTCGCGATCATGGCTGAGGGTGGTAATTGATGCGGCGAAGGCTAAGCCGTCCATGCCCGAGTCGCTAGTCGTCGTTATTTCCTCATCCGTGTTAGATGGTGGCGTTATAATGACCTGTCAATTTGGCTCATTCTCACTGGAGGAGTTGGTCACCCACTCCCTCCCCACGTGACTATTTTCCCTGCTCAGGTGAAGCCTTAGAACAGAATGCAGGAAAGGGAGGTCATTGCTCTTTTTTATGGACTGCGGGCCTGAGAAAAATGACTCGAGCAGTTCGCGGCTCACGGACGCGTGCGGTCAAGCCATCGTCGCATCAATTAGGTTCCCAGCGGTGATCACGAGAGCTGTTACTTTTAGTAGTTAGGTGATCGTATGACCACTACGTACTATAAATACTAAGCAACCTGGGCCTCTATCACCTTTTTTCTGCCAGTGCCTCTGATGGTGGTTTCGAGTAGGAATCCGAAACGTCAGGCCAATAAACTTCGTGTCGTAGCGGTCGTATCTTCTCCTCTTGAGTTGAGGATTAATAACAGTGTTCATTATTTCCATCTTAGTATCACATGAATAGCCCTTTTCCACAAGTGAGACCCTATCCACCTTCTGTGATTGCGTGTTTCATTGTGTCAAGACAAGTATGTCCGCGGCAAGTGTAGAAGGGTTGGTTAGCTTCGCCAGCGACTACTCCCGGTCGTCTTGTCACTGGCCTCGCATCTGAGCCAGGTCGGTGAGAGCGCACTAGACACTGTATCTCTATGCTCAATTTACAGGAAGTGCAACCACTCAGCTTAGCACGTGATTGGCGTCTGGCATGCAACCATCAGGCTAATATGAGGATCGTGGTTATCATGTAGAAGATTGGTTCCAAAGTATCGGGTCAATTCAGGAGAAAACGATGCCTTTATGAATTGGGACCGTTTGCCTTTGTCTGGGCAACCCGTGTCAGTGAGATCTTTTGCGTAATTTTCCGGCATTACAGCCGCCTACATCGAAACCAACCTACAACTGGAGTTCCCACTGACTTGCGGGATAAGTTCTTTAGAAGAAAGAGGGCCGTACCGCATTGATAATCAGCTCCATCGTCCATAGGAGCTCAGTTGCAAGTTTTAGGGAGCAATAAGAATGAATGAGGCCATAGACTAAACACCTATTCGCTTGATGTTTAATAAACACACTCTAATCCAGCAGTATAAACGTAAAGACAGCTCACCCTTAGTGAGCTGACGCAATAAAAATGGTTCCATCGGACCTACAACGGCTCACTATTTGCAAGAACCCGACAGATAGTTCCAGGTTGGGGCAACTTCCCAAAAGCCTGCGGGGACTGAGAAATTATTTTGAAAATCATTGCTAACGGCCCACAGTTCAAACCCGACAACTTACCACGCCTTACATGCCCAGCAACATAGCCGTGCGCTACGTAAGAACCTACTCAATAATACGCACCTACACGAGTTCGCACCGTCTGCATTTGCCACAATGAAACACGTCAGCGATATAGTTTGCGTTATTTTCCGGCATAACTGCCGTCTAAAACGAGTTATTCTAATAATTGGGGCTTTAACTGACTTGTGAGATAATTTCTTGCGAAGAAAAAGGCACCTACCTCATACATCACCAGGTCGCCCTGTGCCCACTTTATTCTGATGGGAAAATTGCGACTGGCGATGAAAACAAACGTCAAGCTGCAAAGTTAGAATTCCGACCCACCTACACTGTCCTATCCTAGGCATGGAGGCATTTCACAAGAATCAAAGCGGACGGCCTTGACAGCCTGTCGCGTAGAGTTTCCAGTAGCATATTTCAAGGTTGACACGAAGTGCCAGGTATGCTGGTGCTAGGTCATGTGCTCCCTAAACGGACCGCGTGATAGTTGCGCTGGACGAACACAGGGGCCAAATCAGAGTAGGCATTATTATTCTGGGATGCGGTCCCATAACAAATGCCGAACATGGGGGATGCGCGTGCCAAACATGGGCAAGCATAGGGGCAGGCTCATGCCACACCCCGCTCTCCCACTCCGTGTGAGATGCTTCATCTGCACTCGACCCCGCCTCTGGTTTTCTTGGCTATGTCTTGACCACGGGCACAGGCGGGGAAGGGAAGAGATTGAATGCGTTAGATGCAGTGCAAGTCTACTATCACTTAAAACTAATCCACGTGCACAAGGCACCCTCTCTGCACCACCCTTCTGTGGAGCATACGGTGGACACCGTCGGATTACGATGGTCAAACTGATGGCTAATAAAAATTTGATGCTCATACGCAGCCGCCTGAGATTGGAGTGCAAAATGGTGACCGGTGAAGAAATCAACGGTTCAGGTGCTAAACTAGTATTTCGTCCCTGTACCTGTATTATCCTAGACCCACTAGTGTCCTCTATCGATCAAAACAGCCACTCGGGACAGTCTGTCAGGTATAATTTTTAAAGGCTGACACATGTAAGTTGGTGTCCGGGCTTGTGGCTAACAGAAAGCTGATCAGAGTCTGAGACTATAATAAAATGTCGGACTCCTTGCCCACGTAGATGACGGCGCATATGAAGTTTAACTTGAGTCAGGCAGTTGGGTCCCCAACCCAAACAGCAAAGGGCATTTGGGGTTGATCGGTCTACATTATGTACTTCTCAAATCTAACCCGAAGCATGAAATTGAACCTTCCTTTCTCTACAGTAATGATCACAGCCCTTTAGTTTTTAACCACTTCGTCAATGAACCGTCTGCAATACACACATCGAAAACTTTCATGGACTACATATTTGTGTTTCTACGTTCGATTAAGTAAAAACCTAATGCATACAGAATCTGAACCTCATTGAGCTCTTATTTCCTAATTTATTACGCTCCTTGTTTTTAAACTGTAATACACGATGGTTTTCAAAAGGACCAATGAAGTTAAACTTGTTATGGTGTCACGAGGACAGTCTGGGTTTTCACGGAAGGAGCAGGATACCTTCAACAAATTATTTCAGTTGAAGCCACCCTTAATTCTTACCTGTGATTTAAAACGCCCTTCATTATTTCCATCTTAGTATCACCTGAATAGCTCTGTTCGACAAGTGAGGTTCTATCCACATCCTGTGATTGCGTGTTACATTGCGTCGAGACAAGTATGTCCACAGCGAGAGTAGAAGTGTTGGTAAGCTTTTTCATCAACTTAACTAATCAACTCTTTTCACTTATCATGCCTCATGAGCACACATAGATAACACTCATGTCCCATGTTTTATCGTTTATACATAACAAATTGTCAAGCTTACATAAACCAAATGCGAGTTTAAATGATCTACTATTCCCTAATTTAATGTGAAAATGCCTCTAGATGCTTGCAAGTGGTAACTAACATATGCACTCGGTTTGCATAGGACGATAACATAAGGAGACTGAATCCTCATGATGTGTTTCAAAAGAACCGATCAATTGAAACATTTCCCGGTGTCATGAACACAGTCTAGGTTAACTAAAACTGAACTTTTTGCTATTTAGACGGTATGGGGCAGGATTACTTCAAAAAAAGGCAAACGACAGCAAAACTCAAGCCTTGATGAACTTTCAGTCACAATCAAAATACTCAAATTATGTGGCTCAGAAAAACAGCCCTACAGTGAAAGCCACAATGGACATCAAACCTATGCAGGCAAGGTGTTTTAAAGATTGCTTTCAGGTGCCAGACTTGTGGCATTTGAATGCACGTTTCCCCTCGAATCCGTTAGACACGGAGACGTGTGACGTGTAAATGACAGGCTGTCACGCTGTAGCATGGGCCATCACATGGGCACCACACGGGTACTGCAGCACACACCCATTGGACAACACTTGACTAGCTTCACAGACTTATTTAAGCCGCTGACAGAACTCTCTCATTCTCTCTCAGGCAGTGCTGGATGCACTGGCTTCGCAAGTGGTCACTGCTGTCTGAGTCAACAATTCAGCGTTCTGTGCACAATCAATCCCTCATTCTGGTGCCTACTGTCTTTTACTTACGACGGTGATTGGCCTAAAAATTACAGTGCACTGAGCACACCCACTGTTCAGACGCTACAGGGTTAAGGACATGACTAGGGTTAAGATTAAGGTGACATTTTAGCTTTATGTTAGGGTCATTGCTAGCGTGAAGACCATGAAGTGTCCATTCATGAAGCTTCGTATATTTTTACTTAGTAATGTAGCTTTTTAAGCCTACAACAATCAAATTACAAGTCTATCAGTCCTGTCTGCGGTCTTTTATAGTATACAGCAACTCATAACTCATAAAGTACAGTGAACGGATTAGTCATATCCGTAGAATGACAATAACAGTGACTTAGCGATTGAATATAAGAAGACTAAAATCTACGTTGTGATTCTGTACAACCCGTTACTGTAACCGGCTCGTACCTTAGCAGTGTTACACCTGGTCGCATCAATCGAAATGTTTGCAACGATATTCAGTACAACCATTCTAACTTTACCCAGATAAAAAAGTGGACAGTGTTAGCTTCCATATCAAATATGCTTCTTTCCGAATAGAATGGCCGTAAAGCTGTATGACTAAAGTGCTAATCTCCAACCCTCACCCCCGGTTATTTTAAGTTAATTGAACAAGTACAGTGGGTGACTTTCTACTGCAATGAAACCACAGGAAAGGAAGTAGACTGGCAAAAGACCAACAGCCCCCTCATATATACATAAATATGAATAGTTGAGGTAGTATGCATTCCGAGATGATAAAGGAAGAAAGAAGGATCGTTGGAAAATCGAGGTTTACTCGTGAATTTTCAAGCTGGTTACACCGACCCGTCGTCAGACGAAATGAGAAGTGAGAGTTGGGATTGTCACGCTGGAGGGTTTAGGGGCAGAGAGGTTTCATCGACAGACTGACGCCATGGGGGGTTTGGGGGCCGTGAATCCTGTTACGATAGCTGTCGCATGTAAGTGGAGTGGTGCTAGAGTTATGATAGCAAGTCAAGTGGCGGGAGAGGCAGATTCAGCGAGGTTACACTTGGCTCTGCACAGATAAGCAGTTGTTGATTTTAAGGTGGGCGCAAGTCAGTGGACCGTGCACGCAGACCTTAGTAATGCGCATCCAGATCGACGTGGCGGTTGATACTGTTTGTGCCGGAGGGCCAAGCTTCGAGGAAATCGCGTGCTTGTTTAGTGCTAACCATGGCGACCACTTCAGTTCCCTCCAAATTGTAGCGGTGGTCGCAATCAACGGCGTGTGCAAACACGAAAGACAAGGGATCGCGTCAGCGGATGGCCAGTTTGTGTTCATTTATGCGGGTCCTGAGTCGTCGGCCTGTATGGCCTACGTAAGCGCAAGAGCAATTCGCACATGGAATGCGGTAAATAACATTGGTTTGTTGCTCTTTGGGTACGGGATCTTTAACACGTGATAGTGCTGCCCGCCGGGAGGACGCTGGATTGTGAGCTATGCAGATACCTAATCGGTCTAATTGTCGGGCGATCGTCTCCGAAATGCCCTGCATGTATGGCAATGACACGAATTTCCTCGGTACAACTTCTCCATTAGAGCTCGGAGATTGTGGTTGCCTGTGACTTCGGAGACAGTTTTTCACGAAGCTCATCGGATATCCGTTAGATCGGAATAGTTGGTATAAATAGGCAAGTTCTTTTTTAAGTAGTTACTCGCTGTTACAGTACCGGAAGGAGCGGTGAAAAAGAGCTCGAACGCAGCTTCGTTTATGAGCAGCAGGATGATTGCTCCCATAGTTCAGGATTATTTCGGCATTTGAGTCTTTTCTGTGGACGCTGGTTGCGAGCTTGCCATCACTCAATCTTTGGACCGTGACGTCGAGAAACGGGAGGATGTCGCCTGTTGCTCCTTCGCGGGTGAATTGTATAGCAGGGAAGACACCATTAAGACTTTCATGCAGCCGTTCCACTTCGCAGTTGTTAATGACCACGAAGGTATCATCTACGTAGCGAAGCCACGTTTTCGGCCTGAGGTTTTGAATCACAGCTTCTTCTAGACGTTGTTAGACTAGCTCGGCAAGAAGCCCCGATATCGGTGAAGCCATTGGAGTACCCTTGACCTGTTGGTAATGCTTACCGTCGAATTGACAATAATTCTTAAGGCAGAGCCAGAGCATGTCTAAAACGTGCTGCGTTGGAATGTCTATTGGCGTTTCTTCTAGACGTCGAGCTACGCTCTCAATTGCCAGGTTATGTGGTATTGAGGAAAAAAGAGCAACCACATTAAACGATAGAATGCATTCATCAGGTCTTACATTAAGGCCTTGAATTCTTTGAAGAAAAGCATGCGAGTTGCTGATTCTGTACTGTGAACCATTACTAAGGTTTTTTAGGCGTTTGTATAACCACTTGGAAAGGTTATAAGTAGGCGATCCAATGAGTGGCACTATGATCCTCAATGGTGCGTCCACTTTGTGAATCTTTGGACGACCATAGGCACGTGCGATGCGTGGATCATTGAGAGTTAGAAATGTAGAGTCCGCGGGGCTTATGAAATTCATTCTACTGAACTCATTCACCTTCTTCTTTGGATCTTCGATCTGGATGCGCATTAAGAAGGTCTGCGTGCACGGTCCACTGACTTGCGCCCACCTTAAAATCAACAACTGCTTATCTGTGCCCAGCCAAGTGTAACCTCGCTGGATCTGCATCTCCCGCCACTTGACTTGCTATCATAACTCTAGCACCCCTCCCCTTACATGCGACAGCTATCGTAACAGGATTCACGGCCCCCAAACCCCCCATGGCGTCAGTCTGTCGATGAAACCTCTCTGCCCCTAAACCCTCCAGCGTGACAATCCCAACTCTCACTTCTCATTTCGTCTGACGACGGGTTGGTGTAACCAGCTTGAAAATTCACGAGTTAACCTCGATTTTCTGACGAGCCTTCTTTCTTCATATAAATATATATATTATGATAGTGTGGGGTTCACCGATCTGGTTAAGGAACAGGTATGTTCCGTTGTGCCTTGGAGTTCACTTTAGAGCCCTTGCGGGCAGTAGCATAGCGACTTAAGGTATATATTGATACGGTAGAACCGACAAAGTCAAGGGAGACAGGAATGGCTATTTCTGGCTTATTAGCCGTCATCAGCCAGTCATACCCAATCTCAGGTGTGGATCACCCGATATATATATATATATATATATATGCGAACATATTCGATGTAGAACCTCTAGTTTAGTGAAACCTCTTTCATGAAGCACCAGCTGCTCAATATGAGCAGTATTTTTAAGGGAAGAGGAAATTAATTTTGCTTTAAGGTTTCGTCTTCGACGGTTGGCCGTCAGGGTGCGTAACCGGATGTCAGGCTTCCCCTCTTAAACCGGCAAATAGATTTACGAGGGCTAT
Source organism: Schistocephalus solidus (assembly GCA_017591395.1). Lineage (NCBI taxonomy): Eukaryota > Metazoa > Platyhelminthes > Cestoda > Diphyllobothriidea > Diphyllobothriidae > Schistocephalus > Schistocephalus solidus. The sequence goes on from WEDG01004201.1 coordinate 63,906, forward strand.
TTACGTAGGATGGCGCACTCGGAATCTGGCAGCAGAAGGTTTCTTGGCGAGTTTTCTATCAGGTAGGAATTCGTTAGAACTTAGCAGAACACAAAACGAAAAGTGCATAAACTGCATAAATAGTCAGGTGACCCCCATAGTTACTGACGTACTGTTGGGATGCAGAATTTTCCCCGAGGTTTCAATATAGAAATGTGGACAGTGTTTTTTTGCAGTTATAGGATGAACTGTTAGATTTTGAAAGCGTAAATCGCTGGGGGAATGTAAAATACGCATGTTGGTAGGCATTTTTATAATAAACCTAACTGCTTCCTTCTGTTAAAATGGAATTACTTACTATCCCCTGTTCGCAAACCTTTTTCTAAAGAAGACCAAAATAAAGAAACAAATGGGAAAAGAATAATCAACAGGAAAAATTCCCAAATTTGGTGAAACCAGTATCAGCTATAATGTGTACCACGGAGTGTCAGGGATAACTATATTCCTTTGAGTGCAAGGTCTACTCATACCTGCAGCACGTAAACTCGACATGAACCTGGCACTGAGAGCTCTGTTTGGGATAAGTATTGGGTAGACTTGCAGGGTAATTTCTCGAGTCACAATGAGATGTCCATGTTATAAGCAGCATCTGTATCTAGCCGATACTTGATTCCCATGTCTCTCTGACCAATGGACATCACAGAAGTCAAATTCTACCATACGGCTCTCTATCACTGCAAATGCATCTGTGATATAGACAAGAGGGTGTCAAAATATTAGAGGATCAGTCCTAAGTTTCAGGTTGCTTTTGTGGGAACTAAAACTTAGACCTATTTTTGTTTGCTCATTGCTGTTTATAAATTGACCCTGTATTGATTTAGCAGCATAGTAAGCGCGCTGCTTTATGGCCCAATGTTATAAGAAATTCCTCAAGAAAACTGTCAATATAAGGCGTGTCATTACATGCTACCATGGGATTGCATGGACGAATATGTACTTGGCAGAAACGTTCCCCTTACACATTTTTTGCCATTCCGTGAACATTGTTTGGGGAAAGCAAATACAAAGAACATGTGTGAAAATAAAGAAAAACAGAGTGCTTCACAAATTGAGTGAAAAATTGGATCAATTTGTGTCATTAAAACGGGGTAACTAGGTCGTAAATCCGACTGTAGGTATCTGAATATGCATAATATTTGCGAGCCTAATCAAAAGAAAGCCCTATTATGTGATGTAAGAACGACGATGCCATTCGCGTGCCACACTCCCCCATCAGACATCTGACCAGCTCGGACGGTGGCCTGAAAGAGCGCTGTCGACAGTCTCAACGCATTTTCCTCACTAAAACCAATCTGACACATTTGAAGCCATTACAGGTGCACTGACCGCCGTGGCTAGGACAGCTGCCAGCGGACGGAATAAGTCGCTCCCTTAGAATGAGAGTCAGACTGCAATGACTCCTTATTAATGTGGCCTTCATGGGATTCCCACTCAGCTGGGAACCAAGTAGCCTCCACTTTTTGTTGTTGTATTTTTTTATTGTGGACTAAAGTGCATAAACCTGCGCCCTCTCTGATCTTCAATCCTCCTGACTCTGTCTTGGCAAAGAGCACGGGTGGGGGAGTATAACAGAAAGTGAGTCAGACGCAGTGCAAGTTTGATTTCACTAAAATCTAATTCACGCGCAAGTCACCCTCCCTGCACCACCATACTGTGGAGCATATGGTGGATATCGTCGAATTACGACGACCGAACTGTTGTGTGCCCCACAGTATGGCGGGCGCAATAACTTTGACATTCGCGCGAAAAGTTATATTGGAATGGAAGACTTGTGCAGCATTTACTGCACTCTTTCCTATTTTAACTACATGGGTCTAATGTCCAGATATTCAAAAAGACCGGAAACGGAATAAGTAATAGTGACAGACAAAGAAAGAAGCCCGTCTACGCTTCCCACATACATGGTTCGCTCACGATCAACCAGGTGTACAAGAAGCCAAGAAAGGGGCGGCGTGAATCACAACTGAGTGGATATGACATAACGGTTACATTAAGAAGGACCATTTAAAGCTGACTCTCTGTCTTTAGAGGGGAACTGTGTCATCCTATCAGTTGTCAGTCTCTCAAGTGCACTGTAATAATCTAAATCGTGTCAGATTGCTTGTATGAAGGAATATGCGTTTAATGCTGTAGAGACATTCTAAGTGGCGAAACAATTCTGGCTTACCTCTCACAGGCGCCAGTGCACTGTCCGACCCAGTTGACCATCCGAGATGGGGATTGAATGTAGGTTGCTGGTGCGGCGTAAGCCTGCCTATATAAGTGTCACCACATACCTCATGTAAGGCAGTTGATAATTACCCCAGCCCGAATAGCGCGCGGTACGCAAGCACACCTCTCGCCCGACCCATCGTATTGGTTATTAAGCCTTGGTGAAGAGTTAGCCACAGGCTATATAGTCTGAAATCTGTCGGTCTCCATGCTCAAGCCAGTTTCCGAGGCATATTTGCAAGTGGATAGCTATAAATACTAATCGCCCACTCGATAATTACTGACGCATATAAACGTTGCTGCATCACAACTAAGGAGTGTGGTTAAAGAAATTAAAATATGGACATTTATTAAAAACTTCGTCGCACTCACAAGCTAGGCATTTAATATACAATCCTGAATTTCGGTTAGTTATTAATTGCTGCTAGTCTGTGACAGAAGGATATATTTAACACGTTAGATATTGAAAAGGTGTGTTTTACTCAGAAGACAAGACATTTTTTCTAGGCACTGGTGGTTAAGGTGGTTATTTTTTCACTAAAAGACCCATTTATGTTTTCGCATTCACGCAATATTGCGAGCCAAGCTCTCTGTGGCCGAATGTGTATATAATTGGCACTTCAAATGAGTATGCCGAATACCCACAGGAGCTTTTTTGAACCAAAACCCTTTGAGAACATACTCTGCTCCCACTGGAAAAAAAAATCACAGTTTAGACCCACTTTAATTTCCTTCGTGGTTTAATTTTATCGTTTATATTTTCACCTGCAGATATTCTCAGGACACTTAGTTTAAAAGAAAATTTGGCTAAACATACGTTAGTTTTCGAAAAATTCTTACCAGGCCTTTACATTTATATCACTGTGTAACTACGTCAACTATGCTGGTAATCGATTCAGGATTATTTAACCTTGCGAGACAGTCAAGCCTACCTACGCTCCTTAAGATCAGAATGAGGGAACCAAGAACAAAATCACATGCAATTTTCGGAGTATAATGTATTCGTTATATATCAGATGTTTGGTAAGGCAATATCAATCGATCTAAAGTAACTAACCACGTGCTCTGTCAGTGGATCCGTTTTCCATCAAATACCATTCATTATTAGCATTATCAAAGACGGGATCAACAAATTGTTATCCACATATACGTGAACTTCCACAACCTTAAAATGGTTGGTTAATCCATTTTCCTGTCCTATCGTTGACTGCAACTTCTCTGAATTAAAGGTTTCCCAATGCTTATCACTTTCCATCCAACCAAAGTTTTTTAGGCGCAATCTTCATCCACTGCGGAGACTGGTTATCAAGACAACTGAAATTCAAAAGACAATTTGGCGAGCATATGTTAGCTTTTGATAAATTCTCATCAGGCCTTTACATTTATATAACTGTGTAGCTACGTTAACTATGCTGGTAAGTAGAAAAAATTGTAGGGTTGTCAGGGTAGGGGGAGGGAGGGGGAAAGAAACAAAATTGAGGTCCCGCTTTCTGATCATGGTCAAAGGAATGGGGGTCACCGGGACAGGTAATCAGATGCGGGCGGCTAAATTGGGGGCTTTCGGCCACGGTAATTGCACTGCCTGTATAAAATTCTTTTGAGCGCACAGGACCGGTTTGCGTAGCCTGATTGCACCTGCTTCTGCCGCAGCCAAGAGACGCTGTCCAAGGAATTTTGAATAGGTTGAGGGGACCTTGTAAATTACCCGGAAGGCCTCTTTGGTATTTACACGATGGCCTGTGTCTACCACAAGCGCGACGATAGAACTGTTTATGTTCTTTATCTGCCCTTTCCCTAACCATGCTGGGAGGTGTTCTAGTACACTTTTGGACAAACGCTTGCTCGTGCGACAGGTGAAAGAATAAATGCACATTGAGGTGGTCTGGGCTGGTAGTTTGTCCTTGCCCCCTCTGTATAGGATAGGAGTCGTCGAGATCAGTACATGGACATCAGCTGCTGGAAAGGTGCTTGACACAGCTTGGCTTAGGCGCCTTCGCAGGAGTTCACTTGCTGCGTCCCCTTGAAATGGGACCCTGATGAATAGTTGTTTCTTGTTTGCCGTTAGCAATGGCAGCTTTGGTTTATTTTTAAATGCCTTACACTGAAAAAAATATTTGCTCATCCACTTTTATCGCCTAAGAAAAAAGGCAATGCCTTTTGGACCTCTTAATGTTGTTGAAACAACTCCAAGACTACACCGCTCTTACAAAGCGGCATTGCTGATGGATCTACTTTTCTGGTAACAGTTAATTGTACTACAAGTTTTCAGTTACTGTGTGGGTGAGGCAGTTGTGGAGGGACAAGAGATAACCAATGGGATATTTGCAAAATCGTGTAAGGACTTTAGGAATTGTACTGAAGTTACACACATAAAATTTTGAAAGCGAATTACTTTTGATTTTCGGTGACGTTGGAACCAATACAAAGCCCTTTTGTCCGGCAGAAATACACCAAATAGGGGAAACTCTATAAATTATCTTACAGGAATCCAAGGTTTATTTTACCTAACTGACAGACGGATATCCCTTGCCCTTACTTGATATCGAAGGAGATCATGAGCGTGAAATAAAGACGTGAAATATGCGTCAACTGGGCTTTACTAGCAGTCGGTAAACAGGCATGTGCCCACCTATAAACTTTGATTACAAGAACAGTTAATGCAGTTGACCAATCCCGTGTCGTGCGCGTCTATTTTAAGCATTTGACGAAACATGCTGTATGCGCTCAAACCTCGCAGCCCTGAGACATGAGTAGTATTTAAGAAGGCATGCATTAAACTTCTTTTCCCAGCACAAGTAATGGATTCCATTGAAAAAGCAACCAGACATGCAAGCCTGGTCGAGCTGGAGGCAGATGGGCGGTGGTTTGAGACTAAACGACCATTTTCGTGGGTATACACGTGCCTCAACGAAGGTTTACAGCGAAAACATGTCACAGATGTGGAATCGAGACCAGGCGACGTCGATTTGGATGTGCCAGCAAATGTAAGTCAAGTTATTGTCGTTCATTAGGCTTGCATAATTTATCAGTCGGCTCAACAGAACCAACGCAGTCTTTTTTCCAGTTTTTGGCCTTTATTAGGGGTGAAATATGAAGCACGGGAGAAAAGCAGATATTAGATAGCATCCTTTGCTCCTTAATTTTTCAATTAAATGAGAACCTACTTGATGACTTATTTCTGAGTATTGCGCGTTATTTAGACACGCCGTGAGTGGCTGTAGGATGTTAAGATATTCCATCTTGAAAAAGGAAAATAATTGTTTTTTTAAAATTAGAGCTGAAAATACTCATTTTGTTTTTTAGGCGATGCGTAAAGAATGATATATCACATTAATTTGTGAAAGTGTTTTAATTACAGTTTTCGTTTAAACTCAAATATATGCCTCAACAGCCTATACCAAATTGTTCCTGAGAACAGTTTTTGTTAAAAACGTTTTTCTGGAATGACCCACTCTACCAGATTTATTTCAGTGTTAGTAATATAGCCAGCCCAAATAAACCTCCATTGGATAGTAGGACATTTTAATTTATGAGCATTTATTCAGAAGCATTTTAATAAACCATCCCCGAAGCTTCTATAAAAGGTTTGTTAGCGACAATTTTATAACAGCTTCTGCTTTTACTTAAAACAACAATTCAACTGTTCCTACCGAAGGCTGGATGACAAAAATCTTATTTTCAGAGCATGTTTTGTGTTCTCTTTTACGCTCTAGAACTCTCCGTTAGCCTTTGTTTATCTGTGGTCAGTCACGACTGAACCAGTCAACATGGCGCCCCGCGACACTACCTATTTTCACATGCAAAGATCGGTTTATTCGTCTACGATTCTACTTCTCAGCGGTATGAGGGGCCCACTCGAACGGTTAACGCGGTTAATCGACTATGGAAAAATTTAAGAAGGGATAATTCGGCTGCTGCTAGTCTGATACGTCCTTACATGCTGCCTCGCATGTGCGTTGCAGGCGGTAGACGGAGGCTCACGTCACGTAAGCCGCCGAACGCAGCATACTCAACAGTTCGTCGAAAGACTAGGCAGTTCCCTCATGAACGGCAGAGGAGAGGGAGAGTAAGCCCGATATTGTGGTATTTTTCTTCATGCTTCTATAACATGTTCCCCCGTAGAAGACATCGGTCGCCCTTGAAGGCATCCCCAGCCGACGTGTTACCTCAATACCCCATTTTAAGGAGAGTCAGAATTAACAGATCCCTTTTTGATGCGGTCGTTATTGCACTCTCACTTCCACGTGATCCGAGCCTGGTTGTGGCACACATGGGAAAACTGCTTTAATTCGCGCCTTCCACTTCGTCTGCTTTCCCGCCTTTTCGACTTGAATAGGACAGAAAACTAACAAAAAAGGGAGAAAGAAAGGGAAATAAGATCGATCAAACACGTACCTTCTATATTTTTTTCAGGGCAATCATTGTGAGATGTATTACGCTCTCAGGAATTGCCCTCAGCCATGAATTTAGTCTCTCAGCGTATGGGTTTTATACGGAAATGTGCATTCTGTGATGATTATGACGCCCCTCATTCACGATCAACTTGTGGGCGACACTCATAGACAGGCACTGCTCTCACGTGCACATGTCCAGTAGTTCTGCCATCGTATTATAGCCGAACTACGGTGTACGTGAAAATATAGCGTAAAGTAGAGGCTGTGAATGTCAGCTCTCCCCTAATCAGGCCATTGGGAGACTGGCACGTATGTGAAATCCGAACCACCCTTCCAAAAATCCAATATACATATTGGGAACCACGTCTGGTAGAAGAACTCTCAACAATTGCGCCTGTGTCCATCTCCGGTCATCTTCCCACTTTTGTGTCATGCGAGCAACTGCTGACGAGTGGGGGTGAAAGGGTGGTAGATGTTTGATAATCTCTGTCACACCATAACCTAATTCACGCACAAGATACAATGGCTGCGTGGGCTATCTGGGAACGCGCGCAGAACCTCGTCGATTTCGAATTCCTGAAGTAGTATTATTACTATACATCCATATGAGTGGCTGTGAGAAAGTTTTGGCGCAATTTGCAGTTGCATCCACTTCAATGGCGAGGTAAACATAACGGGTGATATGGAAAGGTGGCCGTCAGGCTTGACCAACGGGGATGCTCATCAAAATTGTGTTTTTACCTACTTCCAATGCGTTTTCGTCAATAACTCCAGACCCAATGGATTTGGTGAGTGTTCAATTAATCCGTCTTCATGCAGGGAAAACTTGGCCTGATGTGGTGCAAGCGAATGAAGACGGATATTTCATAGTTATTGGATGATGTGTCCAACCGATCGCAATAATTATTTTTTGTCTGACAGGATTTTTACAGCCGGAAATTGCTTTCGGAGTCAAGTCTCGGAAAAATCAATCCCCAGGTCTAGAGTTTTATTACGCGTGTAGCAACTGGAACAGGCATAGTAGATAAACTAAAATGCCACGTTTCAAAACAGTACGTTCCAACGTTTCCAAATAACTGTACTGGCCTGAAGAGAAGTTATCAAAAGCAGCGCGTATACTCACCGAGTCGTCTTTTGAATCTTACAATACGAAATATTTATAAGTGAAGATGAGAAAGAGCAACGAAAATTTGACTTTAGTAGAGTAGAAATTCAATCTTTAACAAGATTTTCAATGAATAATGAAGCAATATTTTGTTGAACGCTAACTAAATACTTTACATGAATAAACTTCCAATGAAATTTAATGTTTTAAATAAACCATTAACAAATGCCCCAGGGTTTCTATTGATTTCCCCGGAAGAGGACTCGAATTCAACCAACTGCTGTTCTTGTCACAGAAAAACAAAGACGTTTAGGCATTTTTCAGTGGATATCTTTTAGCTTTGCACCACAGGAAGAATGCCTTGTTCGTTACGCAATTGCGAGAATTAGATTCATTTAGGGTGTTCATTATAATAGACGTTTTTGCATTAAATAAGGGATAATTATAAAAGTTTTAATATTTATGCGCTAACTTGTTCATTATTTCTTTACCGACAGTTAATCTTATACTGCGCCAGTGTATGATAAGTTTATGCACACTAAATTATTACCATCCTGCTAGAAAGCCACCATTAAATATTCGTTAAAACATTTTCTCATATTCACTTTGGTGTATATTGAAGCGGTCATTTAATCCATTAAAAGTTTCCAGTGAAAATCTGTCATCTCGATGTATATATTAATCTTTGCGAAAAAGAGGTATTATTATCAGAAAAATATTGATTATTGGTTTCAAAGGTACTTTAAGAATTTATTCATATAGGCATCTTTCGAGTACAGAATCTTTGCGAACCTGTTAGTGTTCGTATTATAGTCTGTCGAACAGAGCAGTCTGACTTGGACTTCCTATATTAGGTAAAGAATAAAAACTACTGAAAATATTATTATAATCTATCAAAGTTACTACAAGAAGGAGTGTACTGCTTTTTAGCCTTTTTAATATTTCTGTCATTGGTGTGTCTGCTCACGTCATCCTTGCTTGAAGAGGACTTGGTTGTTTTTTTCAGAAACAAAGGAGCCCGTGTTGTATCACGTGCTAAAAATTTCCTTTTCGCAGTTCGTTGCCACCGCTGCTATAATCATAAAAGATTATACATTTTCTTAAGTGCGTCATAGGCTAATAGAACGTAGTAGCCCAGGCGTGCAGTTTAAAAAGCAACCGCGGATTTGTTTGCTCAAAACTCGAAACGCTGCATATAAAACCGAATGCTTATGGACGAAGGTCACATTCGCATGTAGACCTGGACTTTGAACTGAGTATACACGAGCTAACCCGCTCATATTAGGAAACTCAAGTGGAATTTTAATGAAGTTTACACTATGAGCCTTCTTTTGTCACAGACTGCAGATGCAGCACGAATTAAAACCTGTCAGGCTTTCAAACTGATCGAGATTTTCACAGCCACCTGATCTTAAACAGTCGGTACACTACGTACATAAACGTGGTGGCAGTCTGAAAAAAATCCTTGGATTGGACACGCAATTTTTCCAGATGTCGGATTAATCTTTTTGGGAGACTTGAACTCCTTTGATAGGGTTTCTGCCTTCTTTGAATGCTATGACTGAAAAGTTGTGATTTGCCGAGGCACCAAGTCAGTTTACGCAGTCAACTACGGTTTCGAGATGGATAATTAAACTAATAGGTAATACGATGCGAAGCAAGGTTTTTTTCTTTGAGCACCTTTTAAGAGTATGCAGAGGGACCTTGTAAATTTACATAAACCCAAGCATACCTCTTCTTTGCATGCGAACTTTAAAGAAGACGGGTTTTGGTACAAAATAAGTACAAGTATGTAGACTTTGAGTGTTGTCTAGAAACGCAATTGCATTTAGAAGGGCATCGAATTCCACTGAAAGGGTTAAGCCTACTTAATTAGTCATCTTTTTTAACGAGTGTGATTTTTGCACGCGGCCAAAGAGGAATGCATTCAAGCATGGGTCCTGGTGTGACTGAAATACCTTCAAAACATGCTGCGTACTAATCAACATTTGTATCTCGTTTAAATAACCCTTCCTAATCGGAAATGCCTTCTAGGATTTCAGGTACATTTCCGATTGTATTCCTGCGGCAAGTAAGGGAGTTAAATAACTCGGTAAGGATGTATTGTTAGGTCGCTTAGACAGGACACGGGAGAAGGAACCGTCCACAGTACATGTGGATTGGCGCTAAATTCCAAGGAAATTATGTTTAGGATTAAGCTAATAGCTATGGTTAAATTTAGGGCTACGCTGAAGTTTTGCGTTGGGGGCAGACTTAATGTTAGGGTCATGATAAGCTAATGTTTTAGAGCATTCTCGAGTTAACAGTAGGGTTTAGCTTTAGGGCAGGAGAGCGGTTAAGCTAAAGAGGTGACCGTTTATTTTTATACTATGGTTAGTGTTAGCGTTAATGCACGGCTATACAAACCCTTCCTATAATCTACCGTAAGGCAATTTTTATGCAGGTGGGGAGGTTCCTATTACTGTGTCCTATTTAGGCAGCCATACAAGACATCCAACCAATAAAACTGGAATACGTTTCCTTGAACTATTGTTCTCCCTCAGTCATACTGACTGCTTTACCTGATATCTAACCAGCGATTTAACCCAATTCACTCTAGACACGTAAAGACACCTCAAAATGAGTCTCGGCTTACTGTTTTTTTCCAGAACGACGAATCCCAGAATGCTGAGGAGGAGGAGGAGGAGGGGGCGAAAGTCAAGGCAGACAATGTCCAGTTCTCCTCAACCATAAGCATCCTTCTTAGCTGCGTTGGTGCCGTGGTGGGATCTGGTAACATCTGGCGGTATCCACGCATTGCTGCTCAAAACAGCCACTCTGAGGGTACGCAAAGAATTGCTAAGTTGCAAGATACTCCTTTTTTGTATAAGTATGAAAACGACGGGCTTCCATATACTAGACACAGCATACACCACAACACTCAAGATATTTTTTTAATTTTACGGGATTTGAACGAAGCAACACCCAAATCTCAATTAAGATTGAAGACCAAATACAGTTGCCATAAAACCCCATTCTACTCTTGTGATAGTCGCATTCACCTGTATTCCTTTCTCAATTTACTTGCAAATCATTGTGATATTGTGCATTTTAGGTGCGTTCGCTTTCGTTCTCGTATGGATTTTTTCAGTCTTCCTATGGGCAATTCCTGTGACCATCATTGAGTATGCCATCGGCCGCTTTACTCGATCAGGTCCATTACTGGCGTTCCGCAAATTTATTGGACAAAAGTTAATGTGGATTGGTGGTTGGGTGACAATGACCACATTTTTCATCAGGTCAGTGTGCTGATGTATACATTTCTCAAAACGCATGATTGGTTAACCAGGTGCGAAGGCCGATAGTTTAGATTAATTCGTCTGCGCTTTTGACAGTTTGAAGAGATCAGGAAGCTAATATAACTGGCTACAGGAATGGTATAGATGACCGAGAAGCTATATGGCCATTTCGAACTGAAACTGGTAGTTGATGTGCGTTCGGCATGTGTTAGACGGAGGTTTTACCTGGTGCCAACCGGTGAACTCCACTCTTCTCAGCGGTCACTTTCTGTTGAACGTGACGATAGGAAGAAAGGGTAATCCCGAGCCTGTGAAGATCCCGAGCATAATTTAAACTATCATGAATTGCCCACAGTTGGGACTTCGAATATGGGGTAAGTGAATTCATCTCTGAACGGATGGTGAGGCTTTAGTGGCTGCCTACTATTGAATCTCTCGTGAAAGGTATCTTTGGCGGGTGATCTACGAAAACGTTTCTTAAATTTTGACACGTGGTTAGCTCGCGAAAGCGCAGACTTAACTAAATCAATTCCCACACCTGTCTCCTAAATTCTTTATTCTACAGTTGCCGTTGTAACACGGTAGAAGTGCAATAAAATTTAGGTATGTAATAGGCAAATCGGTTTACCTATGAAAAAGTCAGGTGCAAGTTAACACTGCGGTCAATTAAAGACCTGCTTTGCATGTTCAGATAAGGCTATGTATGGCTTGAAAGGCGCCAGGCAACTTCAAGTAACCGAGTCGCGTTGATGTCCTCCTCCCCGAGCCACTGTTACTTGCTCGTAAATAACATAGTCCAAAGTCTGCCCAACAAACCTCCGGGTACTTTAAGGCAGTCAACACCCAGAAAACAGTGAGCAATGCCAAATGCGCACTTCGGGCATACTGGTCTGTTCTGAGTAGGTCGTTTATGTATCCTGCACAACCGTGGATCTGTGACGTAGGTTGTATAAACAAGTATGTATCAGAGGTAATGCGTTAATAACTCGGGCCGACTTCAACAAGGAGACATGGGCCCGTCTCAGCGACAAATATTCTTACTAACTGACGTCCCTTGAGGAGTTCAAAAGTATGGTCAATCAGTTTAATTGGTCTCTCAGCCGAGTCAAAAAATGTAAGCTCCTAAGACGAACGACGCCAGGCGAACCTGGCCGACAGCAATTGTTCTAAATTCCATGAATTGCTCAGAGCTTATAAGCTAGTCTTCTTTGGATAGTCAGCGCAACCAGAGAAAACCTCATCTAAATTTGACCTAAATGAGAGCTCCAGCAATTTAAACTATCTTTCACATTGACTTAAAATCTTAATAAACTTTACCACTTGTTCTTTTGTGTAAAGGTTCACACTTATGAAATTCTGGCACCCACTGACGCGCCACCGGCCTTGTACTTCTCTCATTCACCTTAATGCATCAAATTTCGGCGCAGCTATTTTTGAGAGAGAACGGGTTAAGCGCAGAGGGTCGGTTAAACGGCAGTGATCAGTTTTCCTATTAAACGCGAATAATAGACGTAAATCAACAACGCAGAGGTGGGTTCCATAACATCCTGAGTACTTGGAATATTTATATCGTGATAGCTGGGAAATATTATCTTCGAGTACTGCGAATCCGCATTATGGCACCCAATCTTCAAAAAATTCCAAAATACAGCAAAACGTCCTCATAAACTGCTTATAATCATTTTCCTTGATAGTCCGATCACCCGGGAGAAAGACAATGGATCTTTCATGTCGTCATTTTCACGCAAAGACAAATTTATATGACGGGTATAACAGACTAGAGTGCCGGTTGGGGCACGGTAATAATTATGGATTTTCAGAGAAGTCGTCTAATGACACACAGACGGAGCCATTTTATAGTCACTTCTGATGGATTCGAAACGTGTTGCAGCCTTGTAATCTTTATATGGGCATAGACAGTTTGCATGAGATGTCTGCTTCCGTCCTGCTTAAACCAGTACTCTGTACTGGTCCCCAGCTGATAAAACAGTGGGAAATGCGAAAAAAAATGTTTCCGAACTCGCTATCGCATATCAGAACTGTCGCTGAAGCTACAAAACGCATTGTTACAGCTCGTGGTGCATGTATGCCACACTGACCTAAGAGCCATAGCGGTAGAAGACCTGCGGAAAATAGGTGGGCAATCTGGTTTCATTGAACAATATTCACACGATGGTAATCCCTTCGAGTATTCGAATTTGTTGCCCAAGTCCTAAAGTTTCATATGGATTCAACTTTGCTGGTATAACTATAGGGGATGCAGGACGACAAAAATTCGCTCGAAGGCTACGTTAACCCTGGACCTCTTAAGCGGGGACTACCTTCACAGTCAGCCCGACATATCAGCTACCCAGTCCGCATTGCGCTCTCTATTTGTGCCGGAGGGCCCGATCCCGTTCCAAGGCCTGTTGAGACACCATAAAAGCAGTTTTCCTTCTGTCTTTCGAAGCACTCTTAGGAAACCAGAAAATCTTACTAAATAAGCCGAGGTTCTTTTCACTTTCAATTCGATTATTCCCCTTTATTTGATCTTTACGCCATAACCGATGCATATTTTGACTATAAGACTGCTAATTTTACCGGCATTTTATGTTATTTTTTTATATTTTGTAGATTGAATAAATTACGTAAATCACCTTTGAACGTGTTTGCTTTTTTCTAACTGGACTGCAAATAGTACTCTTTTTTGCAAAGTTGTTTCATTTTCCTCTTTTGTTTCACCTGCAGCTTTCTGATCAGCAGGGTAAGCCGTTCATCAAAATGCTGGGGCTCCACCGAACATCAGTGTGATCTATAATCGCTTGGTGCTTAAGCAAACTAGCATCTTCCATTTTACCATAATGAAGTAGAATTACAAAGCCGAAAATTGCGATGATCTTATATTAATCTGCGATGATGCCAAGTGCTTTTTCCGTGCCAGCTTATCCCACATAACCGATGCTTATATCCCTGCTGACTTTTGCTCGCGGTTTGAGTGAATGATGCATTACTTTGGTGACTACTAGCGTGTAGGCTGAGGTCTCCGCTACGTTTGATCACTTTCCCCTCCATATGCTGGCAATAAGGGTAAAGAGGTACGTTGTGGGACCACGCATTAGAACCCAACTTCAGGGGGAATAGTCGTGGCAGGATAACATCTTACGCCTAAGTAGTCGCAGCAACAGTTAAGGAAGTACTGTGACTAGTAGTTTGCTGCTACCACTGGTCACCCCGTGGATGCGTTAGATGGAACAGGGAGTCCACATCAGGGCACAGCAAGTGTTAGTTGGACTGCAAATTGCTAAAAGTGTCACAGAAGGAGGCTGTGGTGTCACGCTGACGAGCAGAAGGATGAAGCTGCGTCAGCTACCTGTGCCCAGTCCACGCATCCGACGGCTTACCGCCTCAGACAGTTAACTGGTGCCTTCCAGAAAGAAAGGAAATTGACTTCAACTCTAGAGGGAGTGTATTCCCACAACACTGAACTCATAGTTATCAATACTTACAATCTGCTGCATATCTAAAAAATCACGGTGCACTAAAAGCCGCAGTTTGGAAGGCTACCAGCTGACAGGATACCTCGGTTCTCCTCTGAGGACACCAATTCAGGTTGCAATGTTTTCATCTTAAGGTGACCTTTGTGACATTTCCAATCAGTCAGAACCGAACCATCCCTTGCTCGGCTCTGTGACCTCCTGGTCCCTCCTGAGGGCGCCAGGTGTGTGGCACACGTAGACGTGCTTTGTAAGTCAGTACATTCGATCCCGCCTCCGGTCTCTTTTACGCTATATTGACACCAAGCCCATATGGATGAAGAAGGAGGAAGTGCTGTAGATGCAATGCAATTCTATTAACCATATAAATTATATCACGTCAAAGGGCACATACTGCACCGTCAGTAATGGCTGGCGAGCTTCCATGACCACCCCTATCCAGGCGTCCTATATATCTTTGTCTTATGCTAATCATGATACGAAGAATTCTACATGTAATTTTGATGCGCTTCCATGTTTGGTGGGGTTTCAGTTTCTCATGTCGTTTTCCACGTATTGCTGAAAAGTAAATCAATCGAATCACAAAATTCGATAAAATTATTACCGATTATCCTTGTAAAGACACCTTTTTTAAACTTTCGCACACGGAATTGTTGAGTTCTATATTTAAGGAAACGCATGGTGGGTCGGTAGGTGGTGTACGTTTGAAAATTCAAAGATGAGCACAAAATGCACAGTGAATGTATTTAGTAGTCAAACTGAGAGTATTACTTTTTGGACTGTCCCCAATTACACATCGCAGGAAAGACAAGGGTAGTTTGCACAGAGTTCCCAAAAACCTTTGAGATTACCTTCTGTAGTTCACGATGACTATGCACTATTGTGGCCTTCAATATTTCCGCCTTCCATTGATTCCGATGCTTTATGGTAAAATCTCCATAAATAAAGTTACATTACAGCGGATAGCTATGGCACATCAGAGTAGATTAAACTTCAATTATTATTCAGTGCGACGGTCAATAAAAAAGCAATTATTTTGAAGGCGTGCACATTGAATAATAAGGAGATTTCAAAAGGTGGAGTGGAACTAAAGTAATAAAAGCCTTTTTTATATGGATTGATATTTCAGGCTTCTGAAAAAATAATGTTTTAACCTCTCTAGTGGCTACTACTCGGTGGTTGTTGGCTGGTGCTTTTACTACGTATATTACGTGTGCTCTATTGATGCTCTCCCTGCAGACGAAGTAACAAGTCTGGCTGTCTTTAGCCACTTCACCGAAGTGAGTTCCCTTTTTTTAATACTATGCGCATTGTGTAAAATTGGCTTTTCTGGCATCTGCTAACGTAGAAAAACTAAAAACTTTCAGTCCAGTTCACTGTCCTCTGCGCGCCGAACTTCAAGTACTAAAATGTTAAAGAAATACGACACGCCTCCTATGTTTCAAGTAAGGTAGATCGAAGTCTACCACCACCATATTACGACAACGTTTTTCTACCAGCTAAATCGGGTAATATCATTATTTCACATGGGTTTCCAAAGAGACCGAATTCGCTTGCACGTTTAATTTACGCTAAATGAACTCTATGACTGAAGGTTTCTCTGGTTACCAATTCTGATATTTCGGTTGCCTAATTGAACAGGGCAACACGTCATTTTGCCTCTTGAAAACTTCCACTTAATCGCGTCTTTATGTGATGGAAAGTGGGTTACTGGGAAAGCACCAGAACAGCGCAGCCGAAGTTTTTGAAACCCCAGGTAAAATTTATTCACTAGTACAAGCAAATACTTCGGTCTTGAGCAATTACTTTTGCAAGGATGGCCGACAAGAACAGGTAGACTATTTTGATGTACCCTACGACGCTTGCGAGACAGCATCCTCAAAGACAATAGCGACAACGGGTGCGACACTTATGAAGACGTTTAGCTGCTCAGGAGTCACTAATAAGAAGCCACAGACTGTTCGTAGGATAGTGTCCGCAGGTTGGTGTGCCGAATTATCAACTTCCTCTCCGAAGGTCATTCGCAGATCAGCGCACGACTTTTCTTTCCTTCTGCGATTGCTAGTGATTTGTGCGAATTGGCTACCTTGTGACGCATTTTTAACGTTCGCAAACGCCATATCTGAAGGTAAGTCTAGCCGTAGGCCAGTCGCATCGTGAACATGTGATGGGAACTCAATCAGTCGGTGCATTGATCCGCTTTCTGTGTACACTGCGCTGCGTAGCCACCTGCAGATTTTGGAAAATCGGCACGGCAATTGGCCAAAGCGCCTCATTACTGTAATGCTTTAGTTACTACTTTGTATATCCGAGGATGGACTACTGTACGAATAAGCTAAATTATTTGCTCTAAGTGCAACCTCTTTTACTCAAGATCGTTAACTGGAGGTTTGTGCATCGTCGCTGTTATTGGGTTTTCTGAAATTAAATATAACATGGACATACTTAATACGAGACTCCGATATGTCTTATTTAAACGTTCAACTTGCTTCTAAAGAACTGTAGGTTGCCAAGGTTGTCAATTTACGCACTACGTCCGTGAGGATCAAAGATAAATTCTTTGACGATCAAGCTTTCGCGCAATTTGAAGAAAGCGTAGTGCGTTCTTTAGAACACCTCTCATCCAAATATACTGAGCTCTCGGAAGTTTAAGGCTAATATTAAGATTTTATTTTTTACAGACCACCAATACTTGAAAAATAAGCCATCATACATTTTTGTCAATCCACACAGCAAACGTTCTATCCCGTTTTGACGCACTTCATGGCTATCGCGCTTGCCGGCAGCTGTATCTTCGGAGGCCTCAAATGGATCGAGATTGCAAACTCTGTCCTAGTCAGCCTGCTTATGGTTATCATACTGATCACATTTGGATGGGCCCTCTCTCTTCAATACGCCGAACTTGGCATTCAGTTCCTTCTTACACCAAACTGGGGTAAGCACACTTTACAAATAAAATACTTTACATGGGTGCTCCTAAATGTATTAACTGAAAACTTTTCGCAAGTAGTAGGCTTTCATGCATTCCAGCCTGAATCGTCTGAAAAAAATGTGACTCACCTCCGGGAAAAAAACGTTTTCTCCAGAGATAGTAGATGATAAAGTGGCGGATGCACTAGCGTATTATTTATAGGTTACACTTGTTAAGGCCAACCTACACTTACTAAATTTGACAGCTCTCACATTCAAAACACATATTAGTACTTAGCGCAATAATCGTTTGATCCTTCGCATATGAGTCGCTTATCACCGCGTTTTGACTGATACCGACGCCGGAAATTGCATTTATCCGAACGTCTTTATCGTATTTATAAAGCAGCTGCTCTTCAGCGGCACGTTAAATATTCAATTTGGATTTGAAACCAAATTTCTCTGCCAGATCGACATGGTAGGGTTTGCGTTACCTTCTGGGCCCATTCAAACAAATGTTTTTATAGGAAACCTAGAGTGAGATAGCCGGCCGGACAAAGCAAATAAAAGTCACGAAATGCTAGTCTTCACTTTTAAAAAGATAAGAGAGGTGCCCTTCCATTTTTCGATGTTCTTCTTTGTAGAAGGTACGAGGTATCAGTTCGTAGAAGTGTATTTCGCATTAAAACATAAACAGGGCAATGCAAAATTTTGCAGTTTCGCACCGTTAAGGCAAAAAAAGAGAATTAATCAGTAGCCTAGCTGGCCAAGAGAGAGAATTAACACTCTGAATAAGCTGAAAAATGAACTCCTCTTTCGATTAAAAAATCTGCGAGAAAACAGTTTCATCGCTAGGTTTATCTCCAGATGTAGGGATGAAATTCCGGCAAATATGGAAATTCCGAGCGCTGAAGATAAGGATCTATTCCTCACACTGTTATTTCTAGAAGATCCAGCCAGCGAGCTTCTACACTGTCGTCCGGCCACTAAAGTAGGACTAACTTTCTCAAGTATTTCACTGCTTTGTCTTGAAAGAAAGGATAGGCTGCCCTTCAATATGCCTCTGCGCCTTCACTTGTGACCGTGAGGCGGGTTATATCGTTCAAACGACTAGGTGCCTATCCGAACAGTAAAAGGTGAAATTTTTTTATCTCTAGCGCTCATCTGGTTGACAGGGTTGTGGCCGATAGCCAACATTCCTGTCCGGCGTCCTCGTTCAAAGCCTTCTGCCTCGGGGTTATTCCGCGTCGCGGTGAGCTATTTCATACTGACCTGCCGATCACACCCACACGTGCGTCTATACAGCCCCCGATTGATCCTGCCACCCCTAGGCCGACGCAGCCTGGGCCACTAGACACGACACCCCTCGGGTAATGCAGCACACATCCCTTGGGCAACCCTTAACTTGCTCCACAGACCTATTTAAGCAGCTGCCACCACTACTCACTCTCTCTCTCCAGTCTGAATGGACGGTGTCAACACTAACCCTGGTTTCGCCAGTGGTCACTGTTGCCTGGGACAGCAATTCGGGGTTCTGTAAACGACACATCCCTCACTCTGCTACCTTCTCCTACAACTTGGGAGTTGGCCTGAGGATTGTAGTGGTCAGAGCACAACCAATGTTTAGAGCGTACAGGACCACCATAGGAGCATTTCAAAGCATATATAGTGTCGGTGAGGTACTCCAAGTTACCGTGCCATCGGATACTTATAACGGCAGAGGCGATGAGCATACGGTTAGCGCACCCCTCCTTGTGCTCGCAAAAGGCTATATTCAAGCCCTCAAGCTGCACTGGCCAATCTGGAGATCCACATGTCCGTGCCTCTATCCTGCCACCACGCGTTCCAGCGCCAATGCATAAGCATACTCCAATGACATGCTTCCGTCCCGTTTCCATCCCTCCCCATAGCACTGGACAGAATAAGATCCCAATTACCGCCTGCTTTCTGACACGTCCAAACGCCCTCAACGCCTATCCAAGTCGACTGTTCATTGGCTTATTTCTCCCTTTGCTCCTATAGGGCAACTTACTTATATTACTATACGGGCCAGATTATGTATAATAAAAAAACCTAGGTTCGCTGAATTTGAATTTTTTTATCATAACTTCGAATGAGGCAAATTATTAGCGCTGGATATGGAGGAGGAGGCCCTTGCGTATGCTGGCACACGGTGAGCCGGAGAAATCAGAATCGGATAGATCACGTCTCTCTCTCCCTCCCTTTCTCTCTCTCTCTCCTCCTCAAGAACATTTCCTATGTCAGACTGGAAGATGTGACCGGTTCCTATCAAGTGGACTGTGACGTGAGCGTTGGCATCATTCTTTCGCTTTGCTGAGGCGCGTTTGGACATCCAGACCCAGTTCCAGTCCTTCCGACTGCTCGTAAACGTGTCATACCTGCTAAAGGTTTCCAGATATTGCTTGTGGCGGCAGTGTGTCCTTCTACTGCACTAAGAGGCACGTGATGGTTGCCATTGAATTCAAGGTGCAATACCATCTCTTACTATTGTGAGGCGGCTGACCGCAAATAACTTGGGGGCCTTGAAACTAAAGTATCCGCGATGGTAGCATAGATTCAACGGTAACCATTTAAAGAGATTGTACAATTTTGCTCTGCCTGCGCTGACGTGAAGCGGAAGACAGGAGCTCAGCGAATAGGAACCGCCCCACGCAATTTAATCAGCCAGTTCATGCGACGACAACACGAGACTCTAAACTGCACTCGGCAAATAGTTATAGTCGGGTTTCAGCAATGACAGGAACTGCTAAGTGGGATATGTGTAGGACGGCTTAACGACTGCATGCGCTGCCCTTGTCAGCGGTTGTCTCTGAGTGAAAAAGAAACGTTGGTCAAATACATTTCCATCTTCTAGTCTACTTCATTGAACACGATCTTGTGTGCCAATTAAATATTTTTTGATAGGTAGCCTCCGTGACCCACGACTCTGGAAGGATGCCTTTATTCAAAATGCTTTTGATACTGGTGCTGGCATGGGCCTTTTTACCGCCTACTCAGCCTACTTTCGACGCAAAAACGGAGTTGTTCGTTATGGCACATCCATGCCGCTCTTCAACAACCTCGTAAGGTCAGTATTTTATTTCCTTTCTGATCATCTTGCAACGGAAAAGCTAACTTGCCTAATTCAAATCGACTACTTTACGTTATTCTCAAATGTCACATGTGGCCGATTGAAATTTCTAAGTTACCAAACATTGTTTTCCACTCAGAAGTTGAGTGTTCCCTTTTTCCTTTCAGTTTCGTGTGCGGCATTTCAGTTTTCAGCACAGTGTTTGCAACTCTGGTACGAACTAGACCCTACGTAACGAGAACCAATATTCAACAGATCATGCAGGAGAGTGGACCAGGGAGCACTGGTCTCACCTTCACCTGGTAAGTTGCCTTTTTTATCGTATCGTTATCCTCCGTTCAATGTCAGCATCCCCTCGTCCCAACCCTGCAGTTGCCCACAGCGTTGCACTCCCCACCGGTTATCCAACAGACATGACATAATTCCCCCCACTCCAAAAGGGACATCGCTTCATGTAACGCTCCCTTATTTATTTCCTATTGTGCCCTTTCATACCTTTATATCCTTCAAGGGAGCACTGTAATGCACTGTAACACTTAAAATAGACTTAAAATGATTATTAAGACTACCTTTTCAGAGCGGATAAACTTGAAAAGGTAGCCTTAATAATCATTTTAAGTCAAGTATTCCTGACCTTCATGCAACCGAGTCGAGCCTATGTCGAAGATCTTCACAGAAAAGGTAGAGCAATTACCGGTTGAAATATGAAATTATCGGAAATAAGTACTTTTGTTTGTCTTTTTTAAGCACTGGTCTCACCTTCACCTGGTAAGTTGCCTTTTTTATTAATTCGCACAGGAATATAAGGCACCTTTGTAGGATAGGTAATTCTTGCGCGGGAATGAACTGACTACAATTTATTACGTGTTTGGTTCACAATCGAGTCAAATAAAAAAAACTAATATTTGTTTAAATGAAACCTTTTATATTGATAGAACACCTTGTATACTTGCCCACATCCTTTACAAATGTACTAAGACAGGCCTGCTGATGGGGTTTGGTGGTAGTATGATCCCATGGCTCGCCACCTTAGATTTCGGCTATTTTTCGAAATGTTTCCTAAAGCGGACGATTGAATCGGTGAAGGGGTTGTCTACCACAAATAGTAGAATGGCTCAAATCACAAAAGCGTCTTATTTATGTAATACGCCTCGATGCATTGGATGTTTTTAACGTAAACTGTGCTTTCTCTTTAAGGATTCCTGTGCTCTATTCCACAATGGGTGTATCCGGACGAGTGCTTTGCGGTCTCTTCTTTCTCTGTCTGTCTTTCGCCGGTCTAACAACACTCATTTCCAACCTGCAGCTAACTATGTTGACCCTGAAAAACTGTCGAGGTTCGTACGTATGCTTGAAGGAACTTCCGCGCATGCTGCACACATTAAAATTTCGGAATCATAAAGAGGCACGCCAAACAAAAACACCTATTATGCGCAGTCATGGAAATGATTTTTGTCGAACATAATTCGTAATTAAGTATGTACTGCAGAGTAGCATACCGACTTGAAAGTGAACATTATTTCAGCTACGTCTACCAATCGCACACGGAAACTAATTTTACCTAGTGAGGGCTCGCTTTCCAGCAGTCTTCAACGCCTTCATGAAGTATATATATTTTCTTGAGGAGACGGAAACGTTCAACCAAAAGGTAAAGAGTTTCCAAGTAGGACGAATTCTGACACGCTTTGATGTTGGGTTGGGAGCCCATCATTCTTGAAATGTATCGTCGCAGCTTCAAAGGCATACATCTGATCCCAATTTGGCGTTTAGTCGCATGCAGTCATTGAAGAATTAAAGTTCAGCGAACATAGATTTTCGACTATTTCTCGTCAGGTATGTACAATAATATTAATTAAAGTAAAGTAGTAAAAGTGAACATTATTAAATGGCAAAGGTTTAAGAAAGTTTAAACATGTCAGAATCAGGAGTACTTAGAGTTTATTTCTTTTAAGGTGCATTGGGATAGAGGAAGCCGAAGGTAATCTCTCAGTGAGTAATGCTTATGTTTCTTCTCTATAAGGCGGAGTGGCAGGATGGAGTTGCGAACCTGTAGAACCTGTCTTGGGACCAACTAACCCCGAAAGCTTGAACCAACGCCACCTTCGAGCACAATATTGGGCTGGTTAGCCGTATACCTAATACTTGTGTTCAAGAGAACTTCTCATGGGAAGTTGAAGGAATTCGTAAGTGGTGTTGACAGAAAATACGTGAAAAATACTTTGGAAACCTCAAGAAACGTGGAGGCTGGCCGCAGTTCAAAATAGAAGAAAAATACCTGAACTGATAAAGCTTGCGCTCTTTAAGTCGCCACGTCCAAGGCGCTATGCTGTACTATCAGACACATTCAGTAAGCAAGATTTCGCATTTCCACTCGAAGAAATGTGATTGAATTAACGCAGTAATGAAAATAACTGAAAAAATACATAGAGCGTCATTTAAACAGCTGACTGAAATGATACACATTTCCAAGTCTGCGTGCTATCGTATATGAATGAAATGCGTCGCATGTCTCAGGATAAGCAGTTCTTCAACCACAATTTATATTATTATTTCTTTGAACATTTAAGGAATTTCACCCAGGCTGCTTAGAGGGATTAAAAGGAGGTCTCAACCTTGGATTCAGCGGATGTATTTTGATCCCTTATCGCAGTAGTTTAAGGTAGACCCTAGCCGCTACGACCTACAGGCTCGGTTCCGTATAAGAAGAGAAGAAGTTGGAAGCCGATTGGGACGAAAGTGTATTGTGCAAAGAACTATCGGAGAAGAGGTTGGAAGAAGTTGGTAGCCGGACGAGGGTACGGCGGGCGCCACGGGCGCGAGGTCCCAGATCTGAGACAATGGCAAGGTCATGTGTGAGTCAGCCTTGAAGGTTAGTGGCCAATAAGGACAGCGGGAATTGGCGAGAACCAGGCAGCCACTGATGCGAATGTGTAGCGGCCAAGGACTTCGAGGTTGGCACACACACGGGCGAGTAACGCACCTGTAGTCGTTATTAGACGATGCGCGTATTGAACAGGGTCTCTAAGCACCATGCCGATCACTCAAACGCAACAGTCATTAGAAGGAACGGCAAAAATGTTGGAAATGGATTCTAGTATTAAGAAGGATATAAAGGTATGAAAGGGCACAATAGGGAGCGTTACATGAAGCGATGTCCCTTTTGGAGTGGGGGGAATTATGTCATGTCTGTTGGATAACCGGTGGGGAGTGCAACGCTGTGGGCAACTGCAGGGTTGAGACGAGGGGATGCTGACATTGAACGGAGGATAACGATACGATAAGCGGTGACAGTACTCGTCGGGACGGGGGTAAGCGTTCGAGAGTGGAAGGGGGCACCGGCATCTTCAACGACATTCCGTCACTCCATCCCCATCCGGGATCCGCGCGAAAAGTGCTCCCAGCCCATTCAAACAATTCTGTCGGAACTGTGGTTCGTTACAAATGTGCATGTAGTCGCGAGCGTTTCAACATTGCAACATGCGCGCGGGGTTGGGCTACCACCCTCTTATATTGCTCATTTAAAAGACCTTGGTTTTAGCAAGTAGCCATAGGCTACAAGGCTTGACATCTCTTAGGCTATGCAAGATGTACAGGAAATTGCAGTCAATAGTGCCACTGGTCCATGCAATTCCAAAATGATTGGATGGGCCACAGCTGTCCAGTTACCTAGGACGCTCGTTAGATCGGAGTTCACCGATAGTGGGAACAGGGGAGAGAGTTTGGGGCCAGAATACCTTCCTATATTTCCTGTGTTCGAAGACATTCATCTTTCTTCAATTCCCGAATTATGTGAGCTAGGCTACGAGCATGATAGTGGATGGTGGACAACATTCTTCATGCAGCATTGCTAGTTTTCTTACCATTTGCCAAATCAGCGCCAAACAACACCAGTTTTTAGTACCGGTGCTTTTGTGTGATAGTTAACTCGCATAAGCCGAAAACTTTATTATGTCGTTGATATCAAAAGACTATTCCACCATCCGCCAGTCGTGGACTTGCGAAGTGTCCCACAGATCGGCTACCAGCCATGTCCCTTCTTTCTGCCTATAGGGGCTGAGGATGTTCTTCTGCTGATCAGTACCCAAAGCTTTCATATGCCCATCCAAAACCTTGTCTTTCTTTTGTCCCTTCATCCTTTTTCGATGCAATTCAGATAATATTTAGATTGCATTAGGAGGTTTTTCCATATCTGTCAATTTTTAGTATCAAAGGTAACCCGTAAATCCTCTCCCTATAAGTTTGTAAGATAACGATTGCAACAGCTGTATGAAAACCGGCAAATTGATATTTGTCATCCCGATACAGCGCCAAATGCTATAGGAGTTATATTTGTAGTTTAAATCGTCAGCATAACATCAGGCCTAGTATAATTGACGGGTTAACGGGGCTGCAGGTTACTCTACGCGTCCGCGGCTGGCGTAATTTGGTACCACCCTCTGCGATGGATGGCTACGACATAGGTAGTTTTTAAGTCACAGAGATGCATGAGCGGTTGCGGGCCTTACGGCGATTGCTTCGTCAGCTGTGATTGGGCGCTGGTCTGGAAACTCGATTCTGTACAACAGGTCATAAGCCATAGCGATATTATGGAGTTGAGAACGTTGATCATTGTCAAAACACGACTTTAGCTGCCTAGTGGATACAATATGGGAACATTTCACTAGTGGGTTTGAGGCGTGGATGGAGATGTGTAACCTCATATTGAGGACATACGATATACCAGGTTTGACTTAGTAACTCCCATCAAATGGTTGCCAAAATTGCACTTTAATATTTCGTCGTATAGTGCATAGGTTAGGGTATAAATTTGTTGGGGTGACTCAGACATCTTCATTATTTAGCAATGGTTGTACGGTCGGACGTTAAAATGTGGAATTCGAAATTGTGCAGAAGGTTGCAGCGGCACCATGCTGGAAAGCGGCGATAGGGTACATAGGTTTTCCATGTCAGCACGTATTATTACATGGGGTGAGGGCTGCGCTGTAAATTTATCAACTGAGCCTCTATTAAGAAGTTGAAATAGTTTCTTCTATAGAAGTCATACCCTGATGCGTACTAGGCGATATTTTATAAAACATTTACTGTGACCACTGTCGATAGAAGCGAATAGGTGAGTTCCGGGAAGCAGTTCATAAGAAGTTGCGATTTCTGGAACAAGAAGTATATTGGCCTGGCCCTTCGGATTCTCGCTCAAATCCAGTCGCAAACCGTCTTTGCTGATGGGTTAGGGTAAGACCAAAAATACAGGCCACTGAACTTCTTATTCCAGCAAACGCACATTCTTCTCGACCATTATTATCAGGCCACACAGATTTCACGTTCTACGCGGCTGTCGAAGAGAATCCAGCGAATACCGTGAATGTTTCCTTGATAATTTTTAATTTTGTCTGTCTGATCTTTTACCAATGTGGAGTTTACATTTGAAGTTTATCTCAAAAGCAAAGCACGCAGTTGAATAGGAAGTCATAAAAGCAGTAAAGACGAAATATCGTCTTCAGCTTCGATGTCTGTTTTCCCCATGCACTCCCACTTACTACCACGCTTAGTTTCACCTCCAATAGACCACGTGTGCCTGAGTAACAGCATCCACTTAATACTTAACGGCATGTAAATTATGAATAAGTTGTCGAGATAAAAGGTTTTCCTATCAGTGAACCAACAAACAGTTCGATAATTGTGAAGGGCTCTATCAGTCTTTTTAATTCTTGTAGTTTGGATGGCAGCCAGCACGATCAATTTAGTCAACCCAAAACCATGAGTGTTTCAGCGCCAGACCCTCGGGGTGGCGGAGTTTCCTTGGGTGACACACCCTCATGCTGACCGCAGAACCCTGGGTCAGACATGCTACCAGAGAAGGCTGGCACCTTGCACATTCGTGTCTCTGTCATAAAAACCAATGCTGATGCTGACAAAAGGGCAGTGTCACATGAGATCTCATTGTGGGACAATGTCAACCTAGGGCCAAACCCTCCGTGCGAGTGTGTAATAAGGGTTCGGTTGTATGGCTGCAGTTTAAATCAATTGTTTGGCTGCTGTGCCATCTGATCCACCAATCAAAATGTTAAAAGTAAAACCCCATCGATTGCACATTCTAAATATTTTTGAGATTGCCCAAAATGCTTCTTGCTGAAGATGGCGTTTTTTCAATGCAGACCTCTGACTATGGTTCCTTATCTTCAGGTTTACAAAAAGCCTCAACAGTGCCGGTTGATCAACAAAATAAGAAAATCGGGCGTGGTCATTCCTTATAATTTTGAGAAAAAAAGCGTTAACTAACTAACTAACAGATATATCTGTCAAACAAAATTATTGGCAGTGCTCTTAGTATTTTCAAAAATACGACGCGCAAACACCAAGCCCCCAGTGATTATGGCTTTGCCAAAGAAAGCAGTAATGATATTATTCTAACAGATTTATAATCGCATAAATCACAAAAGATTTCCAATAATGATACAACTTAAGGAGCTTATGGTCGACATTTAATTTTAAACTTACAAATTGCCTTATCCTTAACGCGATGTGGCCTCAAATATGTGAAAAAGACCCTCTCAACCATTCCTCTTTTATCATAAATAAAGACTTACATTTTTTAAAGAAGTTGTCTTTGACCTTAAAATAAATTTTGTTGTATGGCGCGGGTTTTTTCCCGAATTAAAACAAGCGAGTGGTCAGTTGAAGCCTCTGATACTACGTTGAAAGTATGGTTCCCTTCGACTTTAAGGGCCTAGCCAACTGCTTAATTCGCCTACAAAATCTCCTGATTTTATCTTATAATTAAAAGTCTGACGACGAATGCGTGCTCATACAACCCTAACCGCTAGTCAGATGATGTCAAGAGCAGGCTATCTTTCCAATCAATTTGGTTTTTCAATGAACACTGCGTTGCATACAGGCTCATGGTTTTTTTCTTTCTAGTTCGGCACTACTTAGCTGCATCCATCGCCCTAACTGCAACTTTTCTCATCGGACTGCCTTCAGCGCTCAGCATCGTATTTCTAGACAATCAGGTGAGTGCAAGTCTGCGGCTAACGGTACAGCATTTTCAACGAAATTGTTGATCTCATCATCCTCATCATCCTCATCAACAGCAGCAGGAGCAGAAACAGCAACAACAACGAGAAAGCCCTTTTTGTCGTCCTTTTAACGAAAAGTACAACTATTATCACCAGCATCAACACCTGAACTTAACTGTTCGACCTCGAGAACAAGCATGTTCGATGTGTGCTTCACAGCTTAGCGAACTCAGGACGGTGACTTGCGTATGAATCAGTGTTTAGTGCTAGGAGATATGTGCCGCACTTGCCACCATTTCTGCTTCCCCAACCTACCTTGATCGAAAACAGTTTCAGAAGAGTCAGAGCATGCGTGCGTGCAGTGGATAGTAGAGCTTAACAGTCTGTCGACAAGGGCAACACACGGACTTGTATGAGCATGCTGGACAGTAAGCAGGTCGGATCCCACATGACTGGGAATGTCACAGAGGCCACACTATGAAGGCGGCATTGCAATCTGACTCTCCGTCCTGAGAGGACGGAGTTATTCACTCAATTAGCCACCTTTCGAGCCAAAACATTAAGCAGGTCTTGATGGTGTCAAGGTGCATCAGATTATTTTTGATGAGGAAAGACCACGAAGTGCTGAGAGCACGGATGTTCCAGAGTCCGCTGTGCAGCCCGTCATCAATCTGGTGCTGGGACTAGCGTAGCGTGAGCCTGCGTCTGGACGCGGCACCACATCCCCATGTGTCGCATTTCATATGAGATGTGCGTCCTTTGCTGAAACCAGGTAAACACGTGGCGTGCCCTCCGGAGTGGCCGTTTGTGGAACCGATACACAGAGGTCTGATTGTGGGGTTCAGGTTATATTGTCAGTTGGTAACCTTTTAAGCCAAAAGTTTTAGGGCGTTGTCATACTTTTCTAGGCGACTCTGACTTACTATCTGGAGGAATGCACTGATGTTCCGTGGGGATGACTGTTCGATGCTTTCTATCTTCCCTCTTCCGTACACCATTTGATATCGCAGTAGCTTAAGTTATGAGGGAAGACCACACCCGATACGACCTTCAAAACCGGTTCCATATGAGAAGAGAAGGCGTGAGACGCCAATTGGGAGGATAATGTGTTCTGTACAGAAATATCACAAAAGGGGTTGGACAAATTGGGCTGCCGGACGAGGGAACGTCTGATATTCGCGAAGGCCACATTCCAAGCGCGAGACTGTGGAGTCGTTATAGGGCACTGAGCGAGGTCATTTGTGAATCAGCCTTGAGCATGGTTGGCTAGATTGGACAGTCGGATTGGCGAGGACGAGATAGACTCTGATGCGCACATGCAGGTAGCCACGAGAGGTTCAGAATTGCAACATTCGCGAGGAATCGGGCCGACCGAGCCTCTCAGCCATCTGGTGCGAACAGACCTGCATGCGTTCGTCTACCTATGACCCACAGGTTGCAACAGGGAATTTCCTTCACACTGTCGTGAGAGCTGCATGTTCTGTGCGTGTATGTGCGGCAGGTTTCTGCGTGGGGTATGAAATTGTTGGGCGACGGGGTTGAGAATGTGGTGCATTAACGCCGATTTTCATGAACGCGCTTATGGCCAAGCAGACTAACGTCAGTGGACAGTTGCGTCGGATGCAATGAGTGTAGGTTGGTGTTCTTACCACCACCACCACCTCCAGCAGCACTACAGCCATCACCGCTATCATCCTCAGCAGCATCAGCATCATCATCATCATCATCATCATCATCATCATCATCATCATCATCATCATCATCATCATCATCATCATCATCATCACCATCATCATCAGCATCATCATCATCATCATCCTCATCAGCATCATCATCATCATCATCATCATCATCATCATCATCATCATCATCATCATCATCATCATCATCATCATCATCATCAGCATCATCATCATCATCATCATCATCATCATCACCATCATCAGCATCATCATCATCATCATCATCATCATCATCATCATCATCATCATCATCATCATCATCATCATCATCATCATCATCATCATCATCATCATCATCATCATCATCATCATCATCATCACCATCATCATCAGCATCATCATCATCATCATCATCACCATCATCAGCAGCATCATCAAGATAGTCCGTTTTCCTGATCGGTCGCATCCGATAACAAGACATATTCTCCCGCTTGCTTTCTCATCTTGATTCGTAAGCTAACAGCCCTGTTGAGCATTCTTTGTGTAATTTTTTCTTCAGGACTCTGTCTGGGGATTCGCTCTGCTCATATCTGGTGTCCTTTTCTGCCTCCTGGTCATAATCTACGGAGCAAACAAGTTCAGGCAAAAGATTGTAAATGAATTCGGACACCAAGATTGGCATCTTCCTCGCATTTGGATTGTGATAGTCGTGTACGTCTGCCCGTTCTATGTGTAATGATTTGGTTACTGACAGTGTGATCTGTGCACTCATCGAATTGTGAGGTTATGATCTAAGTAACACCTTGTCGATAATGACTTCTAGTTTGTATGCAGCAAGAGCCCGTAAAGCTCACATAAGGATATGCATATGAGGAATTGCACGTTAAAATATGTTACCGGCAAAGTAAAGGGGAGATTTGAAAGCCTATTACTACCTCGTTGGACGTCTGTATCCGGCCCCGCCTCGCTCTACGCCGAAATTACCGAACAGTTGAACGTAGCTCAGTCAGTAATCTACTACCTACATCCACCGGTCTACCGCTTTAACCATCAGTCTACCTCTTATATCCTGTTAAAAAAAAAAAAACAGAAGCACGTTACGTTGGCGTTTGCCAATCCGTCTTGCTCTGTATTTTTTACCTAGATTCTGCCGCTGCTGATGGGTTTGAGCTTTAATCCTAAACTTCGCGTGAATACATTTCTTGTTCCAGCGATCATGTCTAGCTAGTCTCACTTACAAAATGTTGCTAGCATTTCAATTTCGATTATCAATCAATAAATGAAAGTTTCTAATGATAAGGCACGAGGGAGTGAGGTAGCCATTTCTAGTTGATTTTTCATCGTCATTCGGAAGAATTTCAGCAGATTTCCTATCCAGTCTGATCTTTTGTTTGTATGCATCTTTACCTACTCCAGCTGCGTTGTCCCCGTGCTTGGCACCGTCTTCGTCGTTTGGAATATTTTAGACAACATTATCGGAAATCCATCGTGGAGTTCTATCACTTTGACTTCATTCCTTGTGATTCCCATTGAGGTATGCAGCAATCAATGGTTTTACTAGTTTTATGTAATTTTCATTTCATGTCTAAGTCATGAATCGACACAATGATACTCTTCAACTTTATTTGAATTGTATGCATCACCAGTAATATAGTTCTGGCTCTGTTTACCGTGAGCGGTTTGCAAGCAGAGGGAGAAGGATGCAGATCCAGATATCGGTGGCTGGTGAAACAAATCCTCCCGAAAAATGAGTGTGTATGCATAGACTTTGAAATTCAATGGACTCCTACGCCTTTGCCGGTTGAATCTACAATCAAGCGGGCCTATCGCATACCCTAAAATTCACCATAGATACCGGAGGGGACAAAAGTCTTCACCATGACAGCCCTTACGCAGTTAGTTCTTTGTCACGAATTCTGTGAATGGGATGCCTTTCTGTAGAATTTGAAATTCTGCAATTATTATTTATGGGTCAAAATCTACAGAAACCTCCACCAAATTAAGAACTCATAAGACATTTATCCCAAATGCTTAATGGATCAATTGATGGATCTATAGGGCATCACTGACGAACCATCCATAAAATGCCACATGTCGATAATTCCTGCCGACCACGATAGGAAATTTTTGTGATAAATCATGCTGATTAACACCATTTCAGTTTACCTACGCACATTGACTTCAAACATTTTAAGATATAAATTTCACTAAGAGCCGTTTCCTCGTCGTGCCAAGTAAAACTTCAAAGGCAATTTAGAATTCCTTCCTTACAGTCCGGAAACAGTAAAAATGAAATGTTCAAACTTTGATCTCAAAGGGTCAGAAAAAAACAAGCATTCAGAAGTCTTCAGAGACCCTCCCTTCAGTAAGAGAGACAGCGAAATAAACCATACAGTGCTTCACCGATGCTACGTTTGCGCCTAAAGTGAACTAAGGTTTTATTCGTACTCCCTTAATTTTCTATTTAAGATTTTTTTCAGAAATGTATCCTGAATACTGAATACGGTATACCGAGGTGCATTGGAACCTGACAATGATTGGTTTTATCACCAAAATTGACACAATTTGACAACAAATTGGCACACATTGACACAAAATGATAGAACACGAATAAACCATGGAGTGAAATTTAAAAATAACGCCCGTGAATGTATCTGGATCAGTACAATATCGGGAAGTAATTGCAACATTGCATATAACCGTAAAGATACAGGCATAAATGCCCTGGAAGCCTGAGGTTTTGGTCAGTGCTTCTGATACTTCCTTGGGTTTGTGTCATTTTGTCTGATTGTTGTAGACAGCTCTGTGAAAAATTGGCTGGTTGAAATCTAGTGAGACTGCAAACAAATTTGATGAGAGCTGCTCCATTGTTGGTGGTTTTGCCACACTTATGATGGTGTACTTAACGTGCTTGGTTTTATTTGCAGCAACTTTGGAATTTTCCTGAGTAGTTCTGTTAAATCCTGTTAACCAATCCGATAGAAAATTTGGATACAAGTAAAGGACGTCGCTTTTCCGAGCTTAAGACAATAGAAGCCAATGGAAAGGCTCCTGGGTAAGGATTACTTATCTAGCCCCCTAGCACAGGATCAGGAATAGGAATACTCAGTCCAAGTTATAGAAGTGACCCTCTGCATAATTCCAGTAAGATTAAATATTTCCATGCTCTTACATTAACACTGGGCCGTAACCCTAATCTTAACACTAGCACTACTCTAAACCCTGAAGGTATCACTTACCTTAATCTAAACCCTAAACTGATCCCTAACTTATCTTACCGCTGACCCTAACCTTAATGATAAACCTAATCCTTGTGTTTGGGGTGGTTCCTTTTCTCATGTCCTTTTTAGGGGACCATATATGTCATCCTTACGTGTTCTGTCTCTTGTCCTTTCTCTCAGCCATCTTATTCACGAAAAGTCATCACACCTGCGAAAGCATCAACGTGATGTCTTCAAAGGCTTGTGAAAAAGTGCGGTCTCATCCTACATTAGTTCTATGTATTGGCAACTAACATTAAGATGGCGTACATCAGTCTACCGTGATTGCCGTACGGGAGTAGCCGTTTCCGTCTTCTCTTGCAATAATAAGTCAACTAAGACAGTTGTACGACGACTAGCAATCGTTGAAGGATAAGGTTTAACCGATAAAATGGGACATTGAGATTACCATTTCTGGTCTATTTCATCAGCAGACAGCGATTCTCAATTTCCAGACGATAAGTGGCTTGTCCAGCATCCCCTTCTTGTTGGTAAAGAGTTTCTGCGTATTTTTAACTGTAGGGAGCTCCAGCTTACCTCGGATAAGAAGTCCATTTACTTCAATTCATGGTTACTATCAGCGTGTTCTTTGAGGCTCATAAAGGACATTCATGAAGAAGAATGTTCTTAGAACATGCTCGTACAGGGAAAGGTTGACCTTCAAATAACACCTGCTTCGTTGCGGTTTATTTTCCTCTACTGGGAGGATTACTAAGTCGTGTGCGCTTCGGCTGAAAAGCTTCTTTGGTGTTTATCATCGAGTAATATGTTTTGGTTTGAGGTCATAGAAGTTGAGGAGTCTAAGCACAAATATGTGATGAAAATTCCATTAAGTACTTCTGATAGTTATGTGGCTGTACTTTCTATTTTACACTTGTGTAGGATGATAAATCAAAGGTAGTTTCTTTAAGTGCATTTTCCTCCAAATTGCCCAGTGCACGGACGGCTTTCGAGCTACCTTCATTTTTGCGTCAGTGAAGCTACTTGCGATATGTGGAAAATCATTGTGTAACTAGTGTCCTCCGGCAATGATCCTTAATTTTAAATCGATTGACACAGTAGTCTGCAGGTTCTTGGTTCAGCATCTCTATGACTACTTGGTGAAAGTACGCTGAAGAACAGTCGTTATTCCAGGCAGAAGAACAGTCGTTATTTCAGGCAGAAGAAAATTACCGGCCAAAACTAGGGAGACTGGCATGGCCATTTCTGACTAATAAGCATTTATCAGGCGGTCTTACCCAACCCCAGCTGTTGTGCCATCCGAGGGTCGAACCCGCGGCCTATTGATTACAAGTTCGATGCTCTAACCATTGAGCCACGGACTCGTGATCTTGCCGGTTTAGATCGGGAATATTCGCATTGATTGGTACTCGCTCACCGAACACTCCCGATCTAAAACTGCAAGACCTCTAGCTCGTTGCTCAATGGTTAGAGCGTCGAACTTGTAATCAACTTGTCACAGGTTCGAGCCTCGGTTTGTGTACCACCTGGGGTTACGTATGGCTGGCGGATGACGCCTAACACACCAGAAATGAACATTCCCGTTTCCCTGATCTTTGCCGTCAAGGTTCATCTGCCTATGATACTAGCCGCTGTGCGGTTCGAGAATGAGCTCCAAGGTAAAAGGGGACCAGTGAGTTTCAGTAAGCATCTACCAAGTACTTATCCCCCCTAAAATTCGTTTTTAGTTAAACGCTGGATGTTTAAAGGCCATAGGTTGTATATTCGAATGTGCTTTATAAAAATTAATTACGTGTTTACTTTGTGAGTATTCATGTCTTCCGAAAGTGCCACATCTGAGGGAAGGAAACATTTTCGAAGAGGGTACAGGAATATGTATCGTCTGGTATTCCAGGTAGCCTTGCGCAAATTTTCAGGATGGTTGGTGCTAGCGTTGAGCTTAGGAGAACAGTAGTTGAGGGTTAGGTTTGAGGTTAAGAGGGGAAGATTAGGGTTAGGGTTAATGCTAGAGCGCGGGAGTAGGTACGGCAAGAATTTAGAGCAGTACCAACTGTAGTATGAAGTTGGTACTTGTTCCCATGTCCATTGTAGTTTTAGTTCATTTAACTAACGCTTGCATAGGTTGAACAATGATCAGTTCCCCCCTATGATTGTCAGAATGCTGGTCAAGCATTTAGTCATAGCATCATTTGCATTTGCCTTGAGGCTTCTGGAACTTTGTCTCCTTCTGCTCAGACGAAAATTAGGTGGAGGTGACTCAGATTAAGAGTTTTGTGAGCAGTATTTCAACTTACATAGGATGCTAGGCTCATAACTCCTCATGCATGCCAGCGTGCCAAAATTTTTTTAACACTTGAAACTCATAAACAGCCCAGCTGCTTCCTTACTTCAAGCAGTAGCACTGAAGAGAACGTAGTTTCCAAACAGTGCAGGGGATGAATGTTGTGCGTATTCATCACCTAAGTGACTTATTTTCCTGTCAGATTTTGAGAATTATGTTCATGCGTTATGTTGTTACCTCTTCCACAGTGGCTTATACTCCTCACTCTGCTGATCGTTTTGAACATCATAATCGTAAAATGCCGTCTGAACTTCTTCCAAATGGATTCGGGACAAGGCTACGATCCCTACAGCCTGGAAGAAATACCGCCTTATGACGGGAAGTCGGTAGTGGAGTTTGAGGTGGAACTGTCAGAGACCTGTTCCAACGACGACGAATCAATCACAAAATTCTGAACACGTAGTGAACGCGGACTCCTTCTGCCCAAAACCGTATTTTTTGGAAATTTTCAGCGTACTATATTTCAGTCGAAATAAAAAAAGGTATACACAATCTTTACATGGAAGAACCCTCACCTAGCATTTGTATCCTAGAGAACCTAAAATGTGGTTTTCGGAAGGCATGTGTTAACATGCGTTAGTTTGTCGCCTTGTCGAGGGATTTCATCCCTAGAGCCCACTCAGACTGTCGCACTGGGACTACCGCTAAACGCTTGAGAATATACGGCTAAAGACGGGAATCGATTGGGTGACGAGGAAGATGAGGAGGAGGAGGAGGAGGAGGAGGAGGAGGAGGAGGAGGAGGAGGACGGCACTTACATGTGCGTTTGGGTAATTGTGATATTAGTCACAAGGAAGTGTAACAGCGTAGCAGTTTTGGCAGTACGTGTCCTAGGATGTCCTGGCAGCAAGGTATGACAGTGAGAACTAACTCCATATCGAAACTGTCATTCCAAAAATTTTAAAGAAAAGCGTCCCACAGTCACCATGACAAGCATACAAGTAAATAAGTTGGTAGAGTAAAAATCGGTTTACATAACAGCGTATGGCTATCATGGAGACATGTCGGGTCTTGGTTTCCTGATTTCTACCTTTTTTGTAAGATATCATGTCAGAAATGGTAATACATGTCGGTAAGATGCCGATAAGTAAGGAAGCCGGAAGCCACAGCGCATGGGCGAGTTATTTGAAATGAAGGGGACGGATACCATCCTGCCGAATTTGATCATCAAATTGCTTGACTACCGTGGAATATCAGTGTACTAAATATAGGCCAGAAGCAGACAAAACCATGCGAAGGATGCGTCTTAAAATGGGGATATCCTTCGTAAGCAAAGCAGGAAAATTCAGAGGGGAAGGGTACAGAAGGAGAGAAAAAGAATGCAGGCGTTTGCAGATTTCCGATTGCCAAGACGGGAAAAACTGAGTACAAACTGAAAAGTAATCTGAGAAAGAGAAGTTGCGCACTGCAACATAATTATTGAAGACATGTAGGGTCTACGCAGTGTTTGTACTCAGAGCAGTACAGTAACCAGGTTTAATACCGGGTTGTAAGAAAAGAAAGTAAACACACGTGGGAGGAATTAATTATGCACAGACCTTCTCGTTGTTGTCTCAGGCAGCAGTGGTCACTGGCGATGTCAGAGCTAGTGTGGACTTCGTCCAGTCAGGCCTGAGCTAGAGAGAGCGAGACCGGTCTAGGTTTACTAGGTTTACGGAGCTTGCTCATGTGTTGTTCAGGTGTTGTATCTTGCGTGGAAGAAATGATGAGCAATGTGTGTTGATGCAAACTCGTGCCTCAGTCCTCGGCCAATGGGCAGATGAGGTTTGCACGAAAAAACTGGGCTACATTTGCGAGGCGAATCCAGGTGAGTGTTTCCTCCCACGCCACAGAATGCTCTATCAGCGTTGCCCCAGTGTTTCGCTGTTATTTTCTTGCACGGCATCTTCGTGCACTCACCTCTGGTACGCTGCTTTGAACGGGTGGGGGTGGGAGGTGGTATATTTCGGTCTAACTCTCTTTTCTGCAGACTGAACTAACATGATATTGGTCAACATCTTTCTTCAAAGTTTAAAGCAAAAACTCACTCACAGACGCATTCCAAGGAATAACTAAACCTGGCCGCATTAAGCAGGCACGTTTGGTTACTAAAATTTAGCGTTCTTCGCAAGGCGTGTGTCTTTTATGTGTGTGTGTGTGTGTGTGTGTGTGTGTGTGTGTGTGTGTGTGTGTGTGTGTGTGTGTGTGTGTGTGTGTGGGGTGAGTTAGGGGGCAGCACCACACAGCTTGCATTTGGTCGCTCCATTTGTCTCATACAGGTGGTGAATGCTCCTGTGGCCGCCTCTAACTGGTACCCAACTCTCACCTGTGGCTCCTCGAAGTTGGGTTCTTCCCAGCGGCCACACCCCGGGCAACCGTCACGACCGGCGGGCTAAACCAGGTGAGGGTCTCCGGTGTTGTGTGTGCCTCCACATCCGGTATGTCTGACTCCCGAACTTCCCATCTCTCCCCTCTCGAAAAAGTCCTACGGTGGGGGGCGACAGCAACCCCGTAGGCGGCCCAGACTAACTCGGGTCGTTCTTCCACTAAACCAAAACCGTGACCCATAGTGGAGTTCGGCAGCCGTCTGGGATGTCCGAGCAGCCCTATTTAGGGATAGCACTGCTTGCCTCCTCGCGGAGGAAGGGGCTAGAAAATGTGCCCTAAAAAAATGCTGGTTCTCACGTCTTCTGCAGCCGGCCGCGGCTCGCAGATCGCAAACTACGCGGTCGTAAAAACTCAAACAAACAACAATACCCCCGTCCTCATCCCCCTCGCCATACTCTCCAGGCTGATCGGGTGAGTCCACTCACAATAGCAGCCTGGAATGTTCGTTCCCTTTTAGACAATCCTAGAGCAACCGGCCGGAACGGCGGACGGCGCTAGTCGCTCGGGAACTGGCGCGCTACAAGGTGGACATTGCTGCTCTCAGCGAGACCCGATTCTCTGAGCAGGGTCAGCTGGAGGAGGTGGGGGCCAGCTACACCTTCTTCTGGAGCGGCCGGCCAAAGGCAGAGCGACGCGACGCTGGTGTTGCCTTTGCCATCCGTAACGACATCGTGGGACGTCTGCCCTGTCTGCCGCAGGGTATCAATGATCGCCTAATGAGCCTCCGCCTACCTCTTCGGGGAGACCAGTTCGCCACCATCATCAGCGCCTACGCTCCCCCAATGACGAGCTCTGATGCGGCGAAGGACCAATTCTACGAGGACCTGCACGCCTTGCTGGCGACTGTGCCGAAAGAGGACAAGTTAATTGTCCTTGGTGACTTCAATGCCCGCGTCGGGACGGACCACGCTGCCTGGCATGGAGTGCTGGGTCCCCACGGTCTGGGTAGCTGCAACGCTAACGGCCTCCTTCTTCTGCGCACGTGTGCGGAACACCGTCTCCTGCTGTCCAACACCTTCTTCCGCCTTCCGACGCGGGAGAAGGCCACGTGGATGCACCCTCGGTCGCGGCGCTGGCATCTGCTGGACTATGTTCTCGTCCGGAGGCGAGATCGACAGGACGTGCTGGTAACCAAGGCGATCCGCGATGCCGATGGTTGGACAGATCACCGCCTCGTCATCTCCCAGATGAGGCTCCGACTGCAACCCCGACGAAGGCCCCAAGGTAAAGAGGCCGCCATGTAAGTTAAATACTCTTTATTAAATTTGCCTGCTCACTGTTTTTGATTTCAGCAACCAAATAACCGAGAAACTGGAGGACCTGCATGCTCCAGATGATAACGATACCGTGGAGACACGATGGTGTCAACTGCGAAATGTCATCCAGTCCACCGCCCTCGATGTACTCGGACGCGCACACCGTCGACACTCAGGACTGGTTTTGACGACAATGACGCCGACATCAGCAACTTACCGCGGAGAAGAATAGACTACACAAAGCCTCATGGACCTTCGGACTGACGCCACCAAAGCAGCCTTTTTCAGATGCCGGCGCCTTGTACAACAACGGCTGCGGGAGATGCAGGATGCCTGGATGATCCGAAAGGCTGAGAAATCCAGGGTATGCGGACCGCAATGAAATGAAAACTTTTTCAAAGCCATCAAGGCCATCTACGGCCCGTGTATCAAGGGTCCGCACCGCTGCTCAGCTCTGATGGGACAACACTGCTGACAGAGAAATCGCAAATTCTGAAGCGCTGGGCCGAGCACTTCAGAAGTGTCCTTAATGCTCATCAGCCATCTCCGATGCTGCCATTGACCGGCTCCCTCAAGTGGACACGAACAATGACCTAGATCTGCCGCCTTCCCTACCAGAAACCATCCGGGCCGTGCAGCAGATTTCCAGCGGTAAAGCACCGGGATCCGACGCAATCCCACCGGAAGTCTACAAGCACGGTGGGCCCCGGCTGATGGCAGAACTCACAACACTTTTCCAGGAGATGTGGCGCCAAGGACAAGTTCCTCAGGATTTCAAAGACGCGACCATCGTCCATCTCTACAAACGGAAGGGAAACCGGCAACTCTGCGAGTAATCACAGAGGCATCTCGTTGCTCACATCGCCGGGAAGATCTTCGCCCGTATCCTTATCAATCGTCTTAACGGTCATCATGGAGCAGGGCCTGCTCCCCGGAAAGCCAATGTGGCTTCCGCCGACACCGCGGGACAACCGATATGATCTTCGCCGCCCGCCAGCTACAAGAGAAGTGTCAGGAGATGCGAACTCACCTTTTACACTACCTTCGTGGATCTAACGAAAGCCTTTGACACGGTGAATCGTGACGGACTGTGGAAAGTCGCAGAAATTT